>CM065386.1:6035000-6115000 GCA_033060915.1 Euryodendron excelsum | reverse complement strand
TGACCTTTACCATGCTCTTTATTATCCTGACCTTTATGAGGGGTATTGACACTAGGTTTCTTATGGTTCTTTCGGTTCCCATGACTCTGCCCAGGAGTGACTTTGGAATGAGAAACAAGTAAGGTAGACTCAATTTTCTCTCTCTTAAGCTTATCTTCCTCTAAGACACATTTGGCAATGAGGTCATTCACTGTCCAAGACTCATTCTGGGTGTTGTAGGCAGTCTTTATCTAGCTGAACTCTGGTGGAAGAGTATTAAGAGCATGATGGACAATAAAATCAGCGGGGAGAGTTACATTCAGACCTTTAAGTTTGGATTGGAGAAAAACAAGTTTCAAGACATATTCCCTTACCCCACTCTGGCTGTCATACCTCAAACTCGTGAGTTCATTCATCAGGGCTCCAGTCTCAGCCTTGCTGGATACTTGATATCTTTGTCCTATAGCCTCAAACAGTACTTTGGCATTGTTAGTCTCAGGCAGGCCAGTCAATAGGTGCTCAGGAATGGATTTCTTAATCGCTATGAGACTGAGTCGATTTGATCTGTCCCATTTTGCATATAACTCCTTCTCGGAAACAGAACTAGCATAAGTGATTGCAGCAGGTTTAGGTTCCCTTAAGGCCAAATCTAGATCAACAATACTCAAGGAAAACTCTATATCTTGCTTCCATTTCTTAAAGTTTGAACCATTCAACAGCACAACAGTAGTGCTATTGTTGTTAATTGCAAAGGAAACTGTCATGGCAACAAAAGAGGCAACATATCAGTAGAATGAGGGCAGTAATTATATCAAGTATAAATAATAGGGATGCCCCGGTGCATCATTGCTGTCTCCCCTTTGGGCAGAGAGTGTAACATGCTATGAGGTCCCTCTCAGCCAGCCACCATATAAGATTGCCCAAGCACTTGAAAAAATAGTCCCTTTTAGGCAGACATGTATTTCAAAAGTTAGGCACTCTCGAATCAGCTGCTGAATCATATCCTTGTCATTAAAGCACAATGGACACAGTTATATACCATACGCAAGAAAATTAGATTTAATGAGTGTACCTCTTTGGGCAGTAGCACTCATTTCAATCCATAGTTCTTGTCATGACAATACTTGATGTAAAAGTGCCTTGTACCACATCCAAGAATATCAAAATGCCTGCAATCACATCCTTATGGGCACATAGCCAAAAGTACCCAGTGATCATATATGTATTGCCTATGCCATGTAATAAAATCATATTTTGTAATTTTTAACATAAAATGACAATTGTAGGCTCCTAAAAGGACTTATGGGAGAGAGTATAATTTTTAGGGACCTAACTAGGGAGAGTACACACTACCAATAGATTCAGAAGGTTAAAAAATATTTACCCATGAAAAATCAGGAAAAACTAATACACGAATTTCTAAAAATAGCCCAATTTACCCTAAAACAGGCCCAAATAAATACCAAATGATGTCGAAAAATTATGGAAAAATATTTTTTGGAGTCCTCTCACTGAGAGGAGAATTCTGAAATTTTGGTGGACCCTAGGGGGTCACCCACGCGCCCTCACGCGCCTAGGGCCATGCGTGGGCGAGGCCAGCCGCTGGCTGGTCATCCCTGACCTTAGGCGGGGCGGACCCGACCCTGTCCAACCGGTACGCAACCCGGTTCACTGTAATTAGATTTTCAGCCCGATTTTTAGCCCAAATTCGACATTCTGAGCAAGATTTTTGCTATTTTACTACACATGCAAGGTCTCTAAACATCAATAAACATGTTTATGATAATTTTAAGGGGAAAAAACACATGATTTTAGGGTTTTCAAGAACCCTAGATTCGGCCATGGCGGCTAGGGTTTCAAAACTTGATTTTTCTTACATAAAACTTGTACTAACAGATTCGTATGCTATTCAGTAAGAAGAATATGTAATATAGTGCAAGGATATGCATGAAAAACATCATATTCAAGAATTTTACAAGAAATTTCAAGTTTTTTCACCCGAAACTTCAAAAAATCATAACTTTCTCTACGAACAGAGTTAGGGTACAATCTTATATCAAAATGGTCATTGTTCAGAGAGAAACAAAAGCCCCTTATTAATTTTCTGAAAAGAAGTCATCTATTGTTCGGATTTAATCATGCAAGATTCGGGCTTAACAACTCATAATCGAGTTTAACAAGTTTAAATCACACAATAAGTTCCTAATCCACATATATTAGGCTCTGATACCACATATAAACTTTAAAACAGATCATAAAAGTTGACCTAGATCATATGTGAATATAGAAACTTTAATAGGAAACAAAACTAAATGCGAAAACTTACTTGTTTGCTCTATGGTTTCACGAATCTCTTTGGAGCGGCGATTAATTTCGAACAAAGCTTCTTGGAGGTTGGTCTTCCTCTTTGTGCCCACTACTGTATGATGGAATTTATGGAAATATGTCTGATTGTGGGAAGAGAGGGGACCTAGCCTCCATATATAGGAAAACTCTAGCCACATTGGGCCTTTCTATAAAAGGCTCAATTGGCTGATTAGGCCCACACTAATTACCGTCAACCCACATTGATAATAAGTGTACACTAGCCCATGTATAATAGATCACAACATTATTGGGCTGTCTCATCCAGACTTGGGTCCAACCCGTGTTTAGAAAACACCCATAAATAATGTGGGTTCAATCAAGAATAATCTAACACAGTTACCATCCAATTTACATTCATTGGATAAAATTTAAACCTCGTCCAAAATATTTTTCTAAATCCCCATAATCTTAGCAGCAAATCAATGTCAGTTCTATCTGTCATCGACAGGTGATGACATTATGTTAATTCGGATTGTGGGCATCTTCTATATATGTCCTTTTTTTTTAAAAATCCCTGCCAGAAAGTGAAAACTACATTAAGTTTTGTCAATTTTCCTTTCACAGAAGCAGTAGAACATAAACTAAATTTAGCTTTAAAGTCTTTTAGTGCTTTAGGAGATGATGCCTCATCAATTGCAACCAATTCTTAGGAAGTACCCTTTAGGCTCTATTTAAAACTCGGATTTTCAGTGAGAAAAATAAAATATAAAGAAAAAGTGAACAAAATATTTTTTTTATTTACTTTTTCTTCTTATTTTTTTCTTTACTTTTTTCACTAAAAATTCAAATTCCAAACGAAACGTTAATCTATTCTGATTTTCTAGCTTTTGCTTATGCAAGCTAGATAAAAAGTGAAGGATTGGACAATTAAATCATTAAGAGTAGGAAGGTTTCCTGCCGTACATATACAGGAAGCAAATGTAGGTGTACTTGCAATAGAATCACAACTCAAGTCCTTTGATTTGAACAGTTTTGTCAGTGAGATTGTTCTACAGTAGTGAAGCTTATGTGCTAAAACTCAGTACCTTCTAAATGAGATTGCAAACATTTGTTTAAGGATAATGCAATACATAAATAAATCTCTCAATCCATTTTCACATTATTAACGCTAGTGAATTGGTCCCCTAAATTTACTAACGTGAATCCCACTTATCTTGTGTGAAAATAGACTGACAAATTATTATATTTAGGGTAAATTACACTGACCTCCACTCAACATTTGTAAAAGTACAGGGACCTCTCATAACATTTCAAAACTACACTGGCCTCCCTTATTTTACTAATTTTGTTGACAGATTTCTCCTTCCGTTGGTCAACCGTTAGTTGACCAAACTGTAAAAATTAACTAAAGATTAATAATATATTTTAATAACTACTTTACCCTTACCCAAATATTTTACCTCTCTTCATCTTTCCCATGGTGTCCTTTCACAGAGGACTACTAACCACCACCACCACCACCACCACTGGTGTTTACTTTTACCACCAGTATCAATACTATTTGGACACTCAAATGTTTCCATCGGCTTTCTAAATCAAACCCACAACCAAGTGAATAGGAGCAAAAATGAAGAAAGTGGGAAGGCTGAACCGAACCATTGTCTCCTCCCTAAACCCACCACCACGACCATCAGCCAACCCGAATCGCAACCACCAGCTGCTCAATGGTGGTTCAATGTTGGAGGATAGTATTCGGCGGTTCAAGGTCTGGGCCTTATTGAGGACACCAAGGGGGCGAAGGGTGTCGAGGTTAAGCAGCTGTTCTTTATCGATGTCCCATCGCGGCGAGGCTGGTCCATCGAGGTACGTCGCGGCAAGGCTAGTCCACCGAGATACGTCACGGTGAGTTATGTTGCAGCCAAGGTTTTTCACCGAGACAAGGGTTTCGCCGTAACTTTGCTCTTGCCGAGGATGCCAAACTCCAAAGATAGACGAGACTGAGTCACTGGGGCCTTGGATTTCACCATAGCTTGTGAATTTTGTGTCCTCGACTATGGTGGGTCCTCGCTGCCAAATCGAGGTTGGGCTTTGACGGGATCTGGGTTTTAACGAGGTTGTGGTGTCGCCAAGGGCTGGGCTTTGACGGGATCTGCTCTTTCCAAGGCTAGGCTTCATCACGGCAAGTCTCCGAAAGCTGGGTCTTGCGGGGAGTTGCCTTTTGCCAATATTGGGTCTTTGCCGAGGTGGGGTTTTTACGACTTGTTCTCGCCGAGGTGGGTTCTTATCGAAACTTGCCCTTCACCAAGGAGATTTCATCGCGAGGCCTTGTCGAGACTGGGTTTGACTGCAAAGGGTGTTCTACTGAGGTCACGCTGCTAGGATTTCTCCGAGAGGGCTCTACCGAGGACTGAGGCTTGTCTTCACCGAGGTTGGGTGTTATCCTATCTAAAGGCTACATTGTATATATATATATATATATATATAGAGAGAGAGAGAGAGAGAGAGAGAGAGAGAGTCGCATACATCATAAAGATAGAGTTGAATCAATGGTGTCTTTCATTGGTGGCGCTGCTGAGTTGATATAATCAAAAGAAATGCAAAGGGGCTAGGATTTAGGAGATCTGGGAGGTGATGAGAAGGTAATTGTTGGGTTGGGTAGTGACGATGTAGGAATTTTGGGGGGCTGGACGCAGCGGGAAAGACTTAGGGAGAATTGTGGGGACACAAAAGTGGGTGAGAGTGAAATGGGCATCTGCTGGGTGAAGGTGGACTAAGGCTAGTGGTGGAACTTGGTGGTGAAGGTTAGGGTTACAGCAAATAGGGAAGAAGACGATGGAAAGGAAGAAGAAAGAAGAGAGAGAAAATAAAAATATCATAAACTTACTTATATTTATTTTAAAAGGAATAGAGTTATGAACATTATATTGAGATGCTAGGGTAATAAGGTAATTTTATACTACCTTTAAGGTCCGTTTCCCGTACCGTTATGACAAGGGAGGTCATTGTAATTTTGAAATGTTATGAGAGGTTTCTCTAGTTTCGCAAATGTTGAAGGGAGGTCAGTGTAATTTACCCTAATTTTTATGTATAATATTACTTTAGGTTGGAAGCCTCGATTGCTGCCACGGAGCTCACACCATCAACAGATTACCCTTGTATTTTGTTAGAAATTTAGTCTTCCCAAATTCACCCTCTTTTTAGGTTTACTATTTGACAAGAATATTAAAATAAATTAAAAAAAAACACAACATAAGAATTTATGTGAAAAATTCTCAAAATAAGAGAAAAATCACCAGCCCCAAAGAAAAATATACTATGTGAAAAATTATTACAATCACATAATTTTTCCTTCTCACTCCAAAAACACCCACTAAACTTTTTCACTAGCTAAACTTTAACTTTCACTTCTTCAAGAGGTATTTTACTAAAGTCAAAAGTTATTAGTTAAGCTATTGACTGGTGCACTTAACTAAAGAGATATAGCTCTCCTTACATAGGTTTTGAGCCTTGCCTCCCTTTTCCTTCCTAACCGATGTGGGATTGTAAAGGAGCAAAAACCCAACAAATTTTCACCTTTGTGACTTTGGTTAGTCTCACAACCACACTTCACCTGAATGAAGATCTTCATAACTTCTGCTATCACGCTCCACCATAAAAGCATATGCACTCAGAATAAACTAATTCTAAGCATTTCACTTTGGCCTATGTTAAAAAATAAACCTTGCTAAAAATTATGGTGCAACTCCCACGTTTGGCTTTCCTAAAAGTTCATCAGTCATTGACATGAATATTCACCACACACCCTGCATCAACGTCAAACCGATGCCCGTGTGCAAACTTATGGACTTGCTAATAGTGACATATCCTCTATCATGCGAGATCATCATCTATGCAGAGAGACACAGTATTAGCGTCATTATCAGTATCTTCATTCACTGATTTGGAGCATCTTGCCGAAGCCGCTCTAACTTTTTAACAATTTTTCTTAACGTGCCCAGATTGTTCACACACGCAGTAGACTACTTCATTCTTCATGAAGTTCTTCTTCCAATCACCAGCTGTAACTTCTAGGCTCTTAAGTGAACGATTACATCCACCGAGTAGTCTTCTCTCTTTGAAAAACAATTTGCTGGTAATCTTTGAAAAAATTATTAATTATTTTATCCTTTCCATGTATCAAAATAGGCTTTATATGCTCATAGGAAGATGGAAGAGACCAGATAAGTATTAAAGCTTGATTCTCATCTTTAATTTTTAATTCTAATAGATTTGAGTTCAGAGACGATACCAATAAGAATACTTAAATTATCTGAAATAGTTGTACCTTCACTCATTCGCAGTGTATGAAATTGCTCTTTCAGATACACTCGATTCGAAACGCCCTTCGTCTGATACAACTCTTCAAGCTTTTCCTAGAGTTCCTTTGCCGTAGATATTCCATGCACATTTACAAGAATATTCTTGAT
Organism: Euryodendron excelsum; assembly: GCA_033060915.1. Taxonomy (NCBI): domain Eukaryota; kingdom Viridiplantae; phylum Streptophyta; class Magnoliopsida; order Ericales; family Pentaphylacaceae; genus Euryodendron; species Euryodendron excelsum. Next base: position 6,108,248 of record CM065386.1, on the reverse strand, counting down.
CAGGTACAGACGTATTGCACTTGCTGCTCCAAAATTTATATGCTCCCAATCTTCATCGCTCAGTCCAGATTTGTTCGCGCTAGTATCACTGCTAACTTCAGGGATTAGTCTGCCCTTCAATGCCTTGTGTAATCCTGATTGAATCAAAACATCCCTAACTTGCACTTGCCACAAGCCAAAATTAATTCGCCCATCAAATTTCTCCATATCAAATCTGATTACTTCATGATATTATCTTGATGAATTTTTACCGTATAAATAAATAGTACTCACTAAGTAAGTTCACACGAAATATTGAAAGGTCATATTGGTCCCGCTTAAAATTCAATCTCCCAGACAGAACCTCTTTAGACTGTACATATTCACACCACCACACCAAAACTCTACCCCACAAAAGGAACCTTTAATAATAATCTCAACAAAATCTTTTTTGAGGTAGAAGATCTGTCAAAACTGTAACTATAGAATATACTCAAAATTTAAGAAAAACTTGTAACAAAAAAAGGTTCTGATATTACTTGTTGGGAATTTGGCTCCCCCAAATTCACCCCTCTTTTTAGATCTATCCTTTAACAGGAATATCAAAATAAATAGAGAAAAACACAATGTAAGAATTTACATGAAAAACTCTCAAAATAGGAAAAAAATCATCAGTCCCAGACTATGTGAAAAATTATTACAATCACATAATTTTCTTTCCTCACCCCAAAGACACCTACTAAGCTTCTCCACTAACTAAACTTTAACTTTCACATCTTTAAAAGAAATTTTACTAAAATCAAAAGTTACTAATTAAGTTATTGACTGATACATTTAATTAAAAAGATATAACTCTGATTGTATAAACGTTGAGCCTTGCCTTTTTTTTTCCTTTCTTCTTAACCGATGTGAAATTGCAAAGTAACAAAAACCCATCATATTTGTCTTAGAAAAATGCTATTCTTCCAGAATTTTTATACAAAATTTTGAACCAGAATGATGTGGCAGTGGCAGTGACAGTGACAATTTTGTAATTAAAATGCATATTGGTAGATTACTTATTTTAAAGTAATAAACTCACAATTCATATACATCATTCTAAATATAAATTCTATATAAATTTTTTGAATGTATAGCACGGAGAAAGCAAAGGCCCAGGTTGTTGTATCTTTGGTTCGCGCCCCCCCTCTCTCTCTCTATATATATATATATGTATATATATGTATACCAGCTTGTTGTATCTTTGGTTGGCCCCCACCCCCTGCCCCCCCCCCCCCCCCCCCCCCTCTCTATATATATGTATGTATATATATATATATATGTAGATTTATATATAGTAAACTTATTTTAGCTGATGCAGCTCTCAGCACTCAAATTCGATTAGTGACTGCACCAAAATGATCACTTCAGACGCAAATCCAAAAAGAAAAAAAAATCCAATATTATGTTGACACGACATTAGGATCAACCGAGCCTGGTGCTGCCCCGGGTCACCATAACCACTTCTTGTTAGTTTGTTCCTCGTTTTGTTTTGGGTTTGGAGGGAAGTTTCATAGTCTTGGTTGACATTGACATCAACATTGAAAACTTGCAAGCTTGATAGCAACATTGTGTATCTACCAATGTAAAACAACTGTCGTTGCTCGAGTTTAGCAGTAACCATACGACGTGCTTCTTTCTGGGAAGTGTCGGGGACGACATCGTATGCATGCTGGACTTTGGGTTAGTCCAAGGTTTAGTTTTCTACTTGCGGAGCAGTTGAAGCCAGCCACTGCTCATTCTACGGAAAAAAAAAACTGTCTACTGAGCTTTCTTTATCATCATCATCATCTTCTTCATCATCTTACATGAAGAAATCAACCTTTCTGGAAATGGATTCTTGTAAAACCGCCTGTTCACAAAGAAAGCATCAACTCACATGGCTTCTTCATCCATTCTTGGTGCTCTTTCTTTTAACCATCTTCTCTTCTGCAACTTCGGTGATCTCTTCTTCTTCTTCTTCAAGCTCAGTCTCTTATTCTCATCACTGCGCTTCAGTCGTCCCCGAGTCAACCCCAACTGTTCCCGACAATACCATCTTCCCACATCTGCGATCAGTTGACAGTCACTACACCGGCGGTGACAGAATTCTTGCCAACGGCTCTTTCAATTTCCAGAGATCATTTTCCTTTGGCCCAACTCAAAGCATCTCTAAAACCAATACAAGTGGGTTTACAAGATTGAAGCATACCTATTCTTCCAATCCTCGAATCTGTATTCAGCATACGTCCGACCTAACTATTCTAGGACTAATCCTCGCAGAGCAAGTTCATTGAGGTTCCTATTAAATGGGTTCTGGTCACAGCATTCTGGGAAGCTATGCATGGTAGGCTCGGCTTCTTGGTACTCAAAAGAAGGTAACCGTCTCAATCTTGAAGCAGTTCTTAAGCTTAATTATTCTATGAGCTCGACTATTGCTACTAGTTTGGTTACTGGAACATTGAGCAGCTTGAGTTCTCCAAGCGATCTGAATTACTTTGAACCAATTTCAATACTGGCGTTTAGTTCATCCGGTGACTATAAGTACACTTTGGTTCCAGAGGAAATTGACAAGGGTTGTCCTGGTGCGACTGATATTCCAAAGAATCAATCGCTTGGTTTAAAACCAAGACGGTTCTGTTCAACGCTATGGAGGTCGAGCAATACCTTCAAGTTGGAGTATGCAAATGAGTGTACTTCTTTGAAGAATTGCACTCCTCTTGGCCAGGGAATTGAGTATTTGCCAACTGTAATGTCTCTCAACGCCATGGATTGTTCTGAGAATGAACGGAAAATGCGGTATTTGGTAGAATTCAGAAACAATAGCTATATTGAGTATTACCAACAGTTCAATCCCACCACAACACTTGTTGCAGAAGGGTCATGGGATGGAAACACGAATAGGCTATGTATTGTTGCTTGCAGAATCTTGAATTCAACTCATGCTCTTGAAAACGCTCGTGTTGGTGATTGTTCGATCAGGCTGACCTTGAGGTACCCTGCTTTCTGGTCGATCAGAAACAGGAACAGAATTGTTGGAGAAATTTGGACTAATAAGACTGTTAATGAAACGGGTTACTTCAATAGGATCATGTTCGGAAACTATGGGAATGGCATGGTGAGGGTTGCTGGTTTGACATACAAGTATACTCAAATCGACAGAGTAAGAAAGTCATGCCCGATAAAGAAGCCTGCCAAGAAGAAGAAGGGGGAGAGATATCCAAAGGGTAATTCTAATGATATGGGGTTCGACATGTCAGTGAGAGATTCAATGGGGTTAGTAGCATGGGGTGATGCATTCCCCATCTTTGTGGCCGATCAGAGGTATGAACATTCTCCTGATCAGATTGTCACAATAGGAAGGCTTGACATTTCTGAAGAAGTTGCGGCAAAGAAAAAGAATCCTTTCATTCCTAGTGGCCCAATAAATATCAGCTACGAGATAAGCATTCACAAGACTGGAAACAGTTCAGAAAATGACATTTCTTCACCTTTCGTTCCCAATGGTGGAGTGGAAATTTTTGCCGAAGGGGTCTATGATGATGAAACGGGACACCTCTGTATGGTAGGCTGCAGAAAGCTTGCTTCAGACCTTCAGAATATGGACTGTGAGCTTCTTTTGAAATTCCAGTTCCCACCAGTAAATTCAAAGAATGGAGAGGTCATTCATGGAAGCATTGAAAGCTTGAGGAACAAAACCGACCCACTTTACTTCGAGCATTTAAACATGTCTTCAGCTGCTTTCTATACATGGGAAGCCCAAAAATCGATATGGCGAATGGATTTAGAGATCACCATGGTATTGATCTCCAACACGCTCGCATGTTTCTTCGTGGGATTGCAGCTTTTTTATGTGAAAAAAAATCCTAATGTGCTTCCTTTCATGTCCCTTGTCATGCTTGTGATACTTACTTTGGGGCACATGATTCCTCTTGTGCTGAACTTTGAAGCTCTGTTCTTGGGAAATCGCAATCAGCAGAATATATTGCTCGGGGGAGGCGGATGGCTTGAAGTGAACGAAGTGATTGTGAGAGTGGCTACAATGGTGGCTTTCTTGTTGCAATTCTGGCTTCTCCAATTGGCATGGTCGGCCCATTCGGGTGATGAAGATCAAAAGGGCTTGTGGATTGCTGAAAAGAAGGCTCTGTTTCTGTCTCTACCATTGTACATTGTGGGGCTATTGATTGCGGTGCTTATGAATCTGTGGAAGAATTACTACAGCGATGTAATGGTTCTTCCCGAGCAACACTCTCTCTTGGGGACTTTAAGATCTTATGGCGGTTTGGTCCTCGATGGTTTCCTTTTCCCTCAAATCCTCCTCAACATTTTCCTGATTTCAAACGAAAATGCCCTGTCTCGTTCCTTTTACCTCGGAACCACCTTTGTTCGCTTGCTTCCACATGCGTATGATCTTTACAGGGATCAAAATTATGCTCGACGCCATTTTGATGGCTCATTCATCTATGCAAATCCTAGTGCAGATTTCTACTCCACTGCTTGGGATGTCATTATTCCTTGCGGAGGTGTGCTTTTTGCGGTTATTATTTTCTTCCAGCAGCGATTTGGTGGCCGATGTTTCCTTCCCCAGAGGTTTAGGGAGGTAGAAATGTATGAAAAGGTGCCTGTAGTAAGCAGTGAGTGAACTGCTAGAGGAAATAAACTTCTAAGATTTCTGTTTTCTTCACAATTTGGGTTCTATGTGTTCTAAGCATATGAGTTGTCCTAAGGTGTCTTACGTATCTTGAACAAGAAAAATTGTGTTTTGTTTCCAATTGCAGTAAGGTTAGTCTCTCTCTGTGTGGTCCATACCAAATCCTTCTAGTTACTAGTAATCCGCTCAGAATCTTTGGCTTGGCTGGACATAGATCCCAAACAAATTATTGGCTGGCCATGATCTGCTTGAAAGAACATCAACTTAATGGTCACTCCAAATTGTTTTGCTTCTGAGGGTCCAGCAGGAACCACAGTGAACAATTACTTCCCAGAAATTTATTGTCTTTCTAAATCAGTGACTTGAATATTTCTTACTTCTAGGTTCCATTTCTCTCAAATTTTGTAAATATGAATTCATTAGCATCCCTTCACAGTAACAGTTTGTAGACTTCTTTGATATGATTTTCAGATGCCACAACACTAATATATACTAGAAGGATGGCACACAGATAGTGCTTGTACAAGATTACACTCAATCATTCTCTCTACCACTAATGTAGTAGTGGGTGATTACAGAATCTAAAGAAGCGGTTTAATTGTACGTGTTACATAAGTATCATGACATGTTTTAAATGTAAACTACTGTTGTGAGTGATTTTTGTCAACAAAATAAAAGATATATATATGTGCATGCTTTGACTCTGAGTTGTCTCACCATTGAAAATTAGATTAGTTCTTGAGCCAGAAAATATCACCATTGACAGTACTGATTGTGGGCATCTTTCCAGTTGGCAATCTGCTTGCTGTGCTTAGTAGGAGGTTGCTTGGCTTAAGAAGCAGTCGAACATATGCTAAATTCAGCTTTAAAGTCTCTCTCTCTGTGTATATATATAGGGTATATATAGTTTAATCTGTTCTTGTTCTATGAACTCTTCAACTCTTAGCACTCTACTCAGAAAAGAAAACCAATAGCATTTTGACACGATATTGCAATAACCCGAGCCTGGTGCTGCCCTCAATCACCATAACCACTTCTTCTTGTTAGGCTGTTCTTCGCCGTTTTGTTTTGGGTTTGGAGAGAAGTTTCAGAGTCTTGGTTGACGTCGACATTAATATTAAAAACCTCACAAGCTTGACAGGTTGACAGCAAGGATGCGTATCTACCAATGTAAAACCACTGTCGTTTCTTGAGTTTAGCCCTATCCATACGACGTGCTTCTTTCTAGGAAGTGTCGGGGACGACGTCGTATGCATGCTGGACTTTGGCTTCAGTCCAAGGTTCAGTTTTCTATTTGCGGAGCAGCTGAAGCCGGCGACTGCTCATTCTGTGAAAGAGAGAACTATGTGGTAACTGAGCTTTCTTTATCATCCTCTTCTTCTTCATCATCATCTTCATCGATCTTACATGAAGAAATCAACCATTCTGGCAATGGATTCTTGCACAACAGCACAAAGAAAGCATCAACACACATGGCTGCTTCATCCTTTCTTGATGCTCTTTCTCTTGAGTCCCATCTTCTCTTCCGCAACTTCAGTGATCTCTTCTTCTTCTTCTTCTTCTTCTTCTTCTTCTTCTTCTTCAAGTTCAGTCTCTTACTCTGATCACTGCGCTTCAGTCGTCCCCGAGTCAACCCCAACTGTTCCTGACAATACCATCTCCCCACTTCTCCGATCAGGTGACAGTTACTACACCGGTGGCGACATACTTCTCGGCAACGTCGACTTATCTGATTCCGCCTCCAATTTCCAGAAATCTTTTTCATTTCGCCCAACCCAAAGCATCTCTAAAACCAAAACAAGCGGGGTTTACAAGATTGAAGCATACCTAACCTTCAAATCCTCGGATTTGTATTCAGCTTACGTCCGACCTAACTATTCTAGGACTAATCCTCGCCGAACAAGTTCATTGAGGTTCCTATTAAATGGGTTCTGGTCACAGCATTCTGGGAAGCTATGCATGGTAGGCTCCGCTGTTTGGTACTCAGAGGAAGGTAACCCTCTCAATCTTGAGGCTGTTCTTAAGCTTAGTTATGCTATGAATTCAAATACCATTGCTACTTGTTTGGTTACCGGAACATTGGAGAGCTTGAGTTCTCCGAGTAATCTGAATTACTTCGAACCAATTTCAATGTTGGCATTTAGTTCATCCGTTGAATATAAGTACACTTTGGTTAATCAAGAGGAGCTTGATATTCCACAGAACCAATCACTTGGCTTACAACCAAAATGGTTCTGTGCAACGCAATGGAGGCCAAGCAATACCTTCAAGTTGGAGTATGCAAATAAGTGTACTTCTTTCAAGAATTGTACTCCTCTTGGCCAGGGTATTGAGTACTTGCCTACTGTAATGTCCTTGACCGCCATGGATTGTTCTGAGGATGAACCAAAGGCGCGATTTTCAGTAAAATTCAGAAACAGTAGCTATATTGGGGATTACCAAAAGTTTGATCTCACCACAATGCTGGTTGCAGAAGGATCATGGGATGGAAACAAGAATCGGCTATATATTGTTGCTTGCAGATTCTTGTATTCATCGGATGCTCTGGAAAATACTCGTGTTGGTGATTGTTCGATCAGGCTTAGCTTGACATATCCAGAAAGAAATAGTATTATTGTTGGAGAAATTTGGACTAACAAGATTGTGAATGAGTCCGGGTACTTCAATAGGATCACGTTTGAGGAAACCACTGGAGTAGCTTGGTGAAGGTTTCGGGTTTGAGATCAGCATGTTTTTTATTGAACCACTTGGGTAAATAAAGCTTCTATAAGTTGTCCTAAGCTGTCAATGTATCTTGAACAAGAAAAATTGCATCTTAATTGTGTTTCCAGTTCGAGTAAGGTTTAATCTCTCATTGGTCCATACTATTTGCTACTGTTTCCCAACAATCAGCTCAAAATTTTTGGCTTGGCTGGCCATGATCTGCTTTAAAGAACGTTAACTTATATTTGTATTCTCTTCATTTCATAAATTGAAATAGATATCTTCATTTCATAGACAATAACCTATATTTAATCTTATTTTATGTCTTAGTAAAACTACATTGTTTTGTATTAAAATTTATTTCTTGATAAATAATTATAAAATCATTTATTTTTAAATAAATTTTAAGTCAACTCATCTAAACCATTCATTTTTATGTTAACTTACGTGTTAACACCTCAATTAATGGAATAGAGATCTCCATTTTAATTCATGAAATGGAGAGAATCCAAATCTCAAAAAAACTGAGTAACTTACTTTTCATCAAAACTGTAGAATTTAAAGCATAAGTGGAAAATAAATGAGTTATGTGATATAAAATTGGGTCAAAATGTTGAAGAGATCAATAGTATATGTAGGTTCTTTGTGGCTTAGGCGTCAATAATATAAGGAAAATGCTATTCTTCTATAATTTTTTTATAGAATTTGAATCAGAATAATGTGGCAGTGACAATTTGGTAATTAAAATACATTTTGGTAGGTTCTTTGTTTTAAAGTGATAGTCCCACAACTCAGCCACATCATTCTGGATATAAATTCTGTATGAATTTTTTAGATATATAGCATTACCCATAATATAATTTGATGTTTTGGGAGTAAAGGTAAATGTTGTAGTAATTATAAAATCCAAAGAAGAATTATCATGCCAAAAAGGTGAATTACAGCGGAAAAAATGTAATGTCGGGCCGGACTCATGTAAAACTTAAAAAGCAAAGTGAAGCTGGAATCGGAAACTATAAGTCCGGCCCGAAAACGACATGTTCCACCCAAATTGTTAAGCGGCTGACTGTTCGAACAGTTTCTAAGTGACACGTGTCCTACAATAGATCTCCCTAGAAACCCTCCAAACCCAAAAACCCTAAACCCTCCTCCTATACACCAAAGCCACCTTCATTCCGCCCCAGCCGCCTCCACCCAGTTCCAATCTATATATAGTTATACAGATACAGATATATATATACGTACTATAGAGGTCGAAAATGTCAAGCTCACCAGCTGTAATGGCGGCATCGAGGATGATGAGCAACAGCAAGGCTTCGCTTCAACACCTGATTCGCATCCACCTCCGCCCCTCCGCCAGCTCTAACGCTACCGCCGCCGCCACTGCCACCGCCACCGCCATTTTCAATCAGTCGATTAAAAATGATCCTGGATCTTTCCTCTCCCTATCCGAGCTAAGACCATTCATGAGGCGTTGCATCGCACAAGACTTCGTTGCCTCTGAAATCCGGTCACTTGAGTATCGGAACTCTGGACAAGGGCCGATTCAATTTCGATTTGATTTGGCAGCAGAGCATTTCATAGACCAGTCTCGAATTGATGTCCGTGGCCGTCCGATCAAGATTGACGACAATGAGAACAACTATGATGAGAAGGTGTGGGATTTGGATGACGACGAGCAGTACGACAGCGACATGCTTGATGAGATGCACTTGGATGAGGATGATGATTCTGATGGTGATGATGATGGTGATGATGATGATGATGATGACGACGACGACGGTCGTTACAAGAAGTGAAAGTGAATTTCTCTTCTTCATCATCCGATTGGACGAAATTGTTTTTTCATGGTGATTTGGTCACTATGTTTGATGAACTGTCATTGCTTTATTTGGATCATTTGATAGAATGAACAACTAGTCATGCGACTCATCTGTTCTTTCTCTTTCCTCCTGTTATTTGCGCTCTCTCTTCCAAAATAGTTCATATGATTTTGGTGACTTGAAATTCTGATCGCCGAAGCCCCTGTTTTTACGTGCTTTGTTTTGGTATCGCATTTGTATTGGATGAGCTGTCTTGCTTTGGTTTTTGTCGAATTTTTTTTTTGTTTGTGTGGTGCGTTAGAGGGCGCCCTAGAGAGGGAAAGCGAGTCAACCCATCTCCATGGGGTGTGTTTGATATTCGAGAAGACAAAAGAAAAGGAGGTTCTATTATTTTTGTGAAAAGTTAATTTTTTTATTTATTTTTTAAATTAAATAAAGAGAAAATTTATTTTTTTTTCTTATTTTTTCCTTCTTTTTTATTTTTCTTTCATGAGTATCTAACACATTCAAAATTGGTAGAGGTACCACTATTACTAGACTTTACTCCTCTTATACATGCATGTAGTTTTAGGGCTTGATTGGTACATTTTTTTGTCTAATTTTTTTTTAATTTATAAGTAAAAAAGTTTGGGATTTTTTTTTATTTTTTTGCTTTTGTTTGTTTTTTTTAGTTTTTGCTTAGCTTTAACTTATAAAAGCAAAAAAAATTTAGTTTTTTTTGTTTATATGCCAAAAAATCAAAACTAAAAAAGTTTAAAAAATTGTACTAAACGGATCTTTAATCTTAAGGCACGGCCTTTGAACTCACCTTTAAATGGTAAATCTTGTATCTAATTGGGCTAGCTTAATAGATCATAATTTATTGCCTTCTAAAGTAAGATTAAGAGTTTAATTTTTGTCAATGTAAGAACACATTCTTTGATTTAATAATTATCTAATTTGTGTAGAATAAAAAGATTATACAAATTTAAAATTAATTAAGATGTTTTTAACCTAGTTTGAACACTCGGTTAGTGAAAAAAAAAAAAAAGGGTAAATCTTGTATGTGCTAGACAGCCCCATTTCCACATGCCAGGTTAGTCGAGAGATTCAAGCTCTCATCAACTGCGTGGAAATTAGGGACAGACTCAGAAACTGTACGGAAACCAAGGCACTTATAGGGTTGAAGGTAAAAAAAAATTAAAATTTTAGTAGAGCTAATATATTATTTTATTTTATAAATATGCTAAATTACATAGAGCTTAAAGCAAATTTTAAAAACTTAAGGGGCCGGCATCCCCTTTTGCCATAGTGTAGGTATGCGCCGACATAAGCAAACCCACTAGCCAACTCAATGACGGTGTTCTCTTGTACTCTCTTTTTGTTCTTTCTTAATAAAGAGTTATACGGTGAGGATCATATCACATCATGCGTTTATTTTTTTAATAGAAACATAATAATGACAAGTATAGGCATTAATATAATTAGATGAAAATATATTAAAATTCTATAATTTTAAATTTAGAAAAAAAAATATGTTGAACATACGTCATAGTCATAATACTTAGAGGTGCACAAAAGACCCAAAAAAATTGAGAATCGAATTAATTCGGTCTCTTTGAGTCAGTTTGGTTCGATTTTGAGTTTAAAAAATAGCAACTTGGTCAATGTGGTTTGATTCTCGAGTTAGTCATTTTTTAACCCCAAAACAAAACGAAATGAACCGAACCAACCAAAATCAAACCAAAACTGAAGGGAACCAAGAGACCTGATTGTATATATTCTATAGAGACTTGCCACATCTTATTATTGCTCATAAATAAGAACAATTAGAGCTTCACTTTACTTCTTCGCAATTGTGCCTAAGGCTGTAAAACAAATCAAAGTTACTTGAATTTGACTCACGTTTAACTCATTAAAAACTCGTTTGAGATCGACTCGTTATATAAAAAAGTTAAACTTGAACACATTTTCAAGCTTGTTAAGGTTTTCAAAGCAAGCTTAAACAACCCATTATTCGACTCAATAAGTTTATATATTCTAACAAATTCAAGATACTTGAGCTCGGTTAGTTCAAAAGTTAGACAAATCAAGTTTAAACACATTTTCAAACTCGTTAAGGTTTTCAAACCAAAGTTAAATAACCTACTACTTAGCTCGGTTCGGTTCGACTCGGCTCGTTTACAGCCCTAATTGCACCTCATGTTCTACTCTCATCTCTAATCCCTCATCTCACTTCTTCGGTAATCAGCAAGGCCTCTGGTAAATCTTTACCAAGGCCTTTGGTAAATCTTGTTAGATTATTCTTGATTGAGTCCACATTATTTGTGGGTGTTTTCTAAACACGGGTTGAACCCAAGTCTGGATGAGACAAACATGGTAAGCCCAATAAGGTTGTGATCTATTATACATGGGCTAGTGTGCATCTGTTATTAATGTGGGTTGACAGTAATTAGTGTGGGCCTATTAAGCAAATTGAGCCTTTTATGGAAGGGCCCAATGTGGCTAGGGTTTTCCTGTATATAGAGGCTAGGTCCCCTCTCTTCCTACAATCAGACAGATTTCCATAAACTTCCGTCATACGGTAGTGAGCACAGAGAGGAAGACCAGCCTCCAAGAAGTCTTGTTCGAGATTAATCGCCGCTCCAAGTGATTTGTGAAACCATGAAGCAAACAAGTAAGTTTTCGCATTTAGTTTTGTTTCCTGTTAAAGTTCTTATATTCACATATGATATAGGTCAACTTTTATGATCTCTTTATTGATGTTTACATGTGGTATCAAAGCCTAATATATGTGGATTAGGGACTTATTGTGTGATTTAAATTCGTTAAACTTGATTATGAGTTGTTAAGCCCAAATCTTGCATGATTTAATCCGAACAATAGATGACTTTTTTTTCAGAAAATTGATAAGGGGCTTTTGTTTTTCTCTGAACAATGAACGTTTTGATATAAAGATTGCAACCTAACTCTGTTTGTAGAGAAAGTTATGATTCTTTGAAGTTTCGGGTGAAAAACTTGAAATTTCTTGTAAAATTCTTGAATATAATGTTTTTCATGCATATCCTTGTGATATATTACATATTCTTGTTACTGAATGGCATACGAATCTGTTAGTATAAGTTTTGTGCAAAAAAAATCAAGTTTTGAAACCCTAGCTGCCATGGCCGAATCTAGGGTTCTTGAAAACCCTAAAATCATGTGTTTTTTTCCCTTAAAATTATCATAAACATATTTATTGATATTTAGAGACCTTGTATGTGTAGTAAAATAGCAAAAATATTGCTTAAAATGTCGAATTTGGGGTGAAAATGGGGTTGAAAATCGATTTTCAGCGAACCGGGTCGCATTACAGATGAACTGGGTCGGACCGGGTCGGGTCAGCCCGGCTGAAGGTCAGGGATGACCAGTCGCGATTTTCATCGCCCACTCGCGGCCCTAGGCGAGTGTGGGCGCGTGAGACATATTTTGGGGTCGGTCAAAAAATGAAAAATGTTCTTCTTGGATTGAAGATTCTAAATATTATTTTTTTTTTATAATTTTTAGGGACTGTTTGGTATTTTTTAAGGCTAAAAAAGTGCTTTTTTTTGCATTTTCTCAAAAATCGTGGGCAATTTTTTGAAGATTTTTTATAGGTAATATGTTTTCAACTCTTTAAACATCATGGAATATTGTACTCTCTTTGGTTTAATACATGAAATAATAATTGTTATTTAGAGTTCGTTTTTGGCTCATTTTAGGGGGTTTTTTTGCGTTTTCTTGAAAATCGTGAGTACATCTTGGGTAATTTTCTATAGATAACTTGTTTTCAACCTTATGAACCTAATAATGATGAGTACTCTTCATGGGTACTTTTGTGTACATTATACTCTCTCCCGTAAGTCCTTTTAGGTGCCTAAAATCGTCATTTCATGTTGAAAATTGCAATAAATGGTTTTGATACATGGCTCAGGCAATACATATATGATCACTGGGTACTTTTGGCTATGTGCCCATAAGGATGTGATTGCAAGCATTTTGATATGCTTGGATGTGATACATGGCACTTTTACATCAAGTATTGTCATGACAAGAATTTTGGATTGAAATGGGTGCTACTGCCCAAAGGGGTACACTTATTAAATCTGATTTTCTTGCATATGGTATATGACTATATCCGTTATGTTATTGTATACAACCGCTTGCCCAAAGGAGGTTATTGTGTGCTTTAATGACAGGGATGTGAATCAGCAGCTGATCCGAGACTGCCTAACTTTTGAAAGACATGTCTGCCCAAAAGGGACTATTTTTCAAGTGCTTGGGTAAACTCATATGGTGGCTGGCTGGGAGGGACCTCATAGCATGTTGCACTCTCTACCCAAAGGGGAAACGGCAATGATGTATCAGGGCATCCCTATTATTTATACTTGATATAATTACTGCCCTCATTCTACTGATATGTTGCCTCCTTTGTTACCATAACAGTTTCCTTTGCAATTAACAACAATAACACCACCGTTGTGCTATTGAATAGTTCAAACTTTAAGAAGTGGAAGCAAGATATAGAGTTTGCCTTGGGTATTGTTAATTTGGACTTGGCCTTGAGGGAACCTAAACCTGCTGCAATCACTGATACTAGTTTTGTTTCCGAGAAGAAGTTATATGCAAAATGGGACAGATCAAATCGACTCAGTCTCATAGCAATTAAGAGATCCATTTCTGAGCACCTATTGATTGGCCTGCCTGAGACTAACAATGCCAAAGTATTGTTTGAGGCTATAGGACAGAGATATCAAGTATCCAGCAAGGCTAAGACTGGAGCCCTGATGAATGAACTCACGAGTCTGACGTATGACAGCCAGAGTGGGGTAAGAGAATATGTCTTGAAACTTATTTTTTCCCAATCCAAACTTAGAGGTCTGAATGTTACTCTCTCTGATGATTTCATTGTCCATCATGCTCTTAATAGCCTTCCACCAGAGTTCAGCCAGATAAAGACTGCCTATAACACCCAGAGTGAGTCTTGGACAGTGAATGACCTCATTGCTAAATGTGTTTTATAGGAGGATAAGCTTAATAGAGAGAAAATTGAGTCTGCCTTACTTGTTTCTCATTCCAAAATCACTTCTGGGCAAAGTCATGGGAACCGAAACAACCATAAGAAACCTAGTGCTAATACCCCTCATAAAGGTCAAGGTAATAAAGGGTATGGTAAAGGTCACGGTCAGACCCACAATCCTTTAAGTCCTAATGCTACAATTAAGAAGGCTATCAAGTGTTTTTTCTATAGGAAAGAAGGCCACATAAAGAAAGATTGTCATAGGCACAAGTCCTAGTTAGAAAATAAGAAGAAACAAGAAGGAGGTAACTCGCTTGCCTTAACTTGCTTTGAATCTAATCTCGTTAGTGTCCTATCAAATTCTTGGTGGTTTGACAGTGGTGCAATTGTTCATGTTGCCATGTCTTTGCAGGGATTCAGAAGCAAGCGGAGGCCAAGTGAGAGTGAGGCCAAGCTTAGAGTTGGAGATGAAAGCATAGTTAGGGTCGAGTTCATAGGAGATGCCATTTTAAATTTAGAAATTGGTTTTCAACTTATTTTAGAAAACACTGCTTATGTACCGTCTTTTAGATGGAATTTGATTTCTATTTCTTCTTTGGACAAACTTGGATATGTTTTTCAATTTCGAAATAGCTTGGTTGATTTATTTTACAACTCCAAAATTGTTGGACATGGTTTTTTATCTAATGGATTATACAGGGTGAAATTAGAACAGGACAATATGTATGTCTCCTTCCATGTTGAAAATAGTGTATCTAAGAGACCTAGAATTAAAGACCAGTCTTCCATGTTATGGCATAAGCGTCTAGGTCACATTTCTAAAGAAAGAATTCAAAGGCTAAGTAAAGATAACATCCTTATATCACTTGATTTTGGAGACCTAAACACTTGTGTTGACTGTATTCGGGGAAAATTGACCAAGACTAGGAAGAAAAGTGCAACACGGAGTGGTGGCCTTTTAGAAGTCATACACACTGATATTAGTGGACCTTATTCCTCTACCTTTTATGGAAATAAATACTTTTTGACCTTTATTGATGATTTCTCTCGTTATGGCTATGTTTACCTAATTAAAGAGAAATCTGATGCACTTGAAAAGTTTAAAATCTTTAAAACAGAAGTGGAGAATCAATTGACCAAAAGGATTAAGGTTATTAGGTCTGACCGTGGGGGTGAGTATTATGGTAGACATGATGTCACTGGACAGCATATGGGACCGTTTGCCAAATATTTGCAAGAATGTGGGATTGTTGCCCAATATACCATGCCCGGTAGTCCTGAACAGAATGGTGTGGCTGAAAGGCGTAATCGCACCCTTAAAGACATGATGAGGAGTATGATGAGTAGGAGTAATTTGCCTACATATCTTTAGGGTGATGCCATTAAGTCTGCCTTGTACATTCTCAATAGGGTTTCCAGCAAGTCTGTTCCTAAAACACCTTTTGAATTGTGGACTGGTAGAAAGCCTAGCCTTAACCATCTTCGTGTCTGGGGTTGTCCGGCAGAGGTTAGGATATATAACCCTTATGAGAGAAAAACCGACCCTAGAACCATTCGTTGTTTCTTCATTGGGTATCCAGATCATTCTAAGGGATACAGGTTCTACTATTCTACACCTGGTGCTAGGATTGTTGAGTCTCAAACAGCTAAGTTCTTGGAGCATGATACAGATGATTTGGAGACCCCACAGCAGCTTGATGTTAATAGGCAAAGCGAGGTGGTGCGTATCCCCTTGCCTAATATTTAGACTTTTGTTTTGCCTACACCTGTGGATGGAATTGATCAGGAGCAGCTGGGGATTAATGCACCCATTCCTGCTAATGCTCCTAATCCTGTTGATCCTGTCGAGCCTGTTCCAGAGTTACTTGTGAAGAGATCAATGAGACAGCGAAGACCTGCCATATCTGATGAGTTTATTGTCTATCTTGGTGAAAGTGACTATGATATAGGTCCTGTGATTGATCCAGTAGCTTATGTTGGTGTGATTTCGAGTCCTCAGCCTAGCATGTGGGTGGATGCTATGACGGATGAGATGCATTCTATAACACATAATGGAGTATGGGAGCTCGTTGATCTTCCAGTTGGCCGTAAGGCTATTGGTTGCAAGTGGGTGTTCAAGACAAAAAAAAGACTCTAAAGGGCAAGTTGAGCGTTTCAAAGCTAAATTGGTTGCAAAGTTGTTTACTCAGAGAGAAGACATTGATTGTAATGATACATTCTCTCTAGTTTCATCTAAGGATTCATTCAGAATTGTCATGGCTTTGGTGGCTCATTATGATTTAGAGCTTCATCAGATAGATGTCAAGACCGCTTTTCTGAATGGTAGCCTAAGTGAGGAGATTTATATGGTGCAACCTGAAGGTTTCAAGGAAGAAGGCAGGGAGCACATGGTATGTAAGTTGAAGAAATCTATTTATGGTTTGAAGCAAGCCTCGGGTCAATGGTATTTGAAGTTTGATAAGTTTGTCACTTCCTTGGGTTTTGTGGAAAACAAGGTTGATTAGTGCATATAGCTCAAGGTCAGTGGGAGGAAATTTATTTTCCTTATTCTTTATGTTGATGATATTCTACTTACTAGCAGTGACTTAAGTCTTTTGGATGAGACTAAGATGTTGTTGTCTAATTCATTTGATATGAAAGATCTTGGAGAGGCCTCCTTTGTTTTGGGTATTGAAATCATTCGTGATAGATCTCGTGGTATGCTGGGGCTTTCTCAGAAGGGGTACATCAGTCGAGTACTTGAGAGGTTTAGTATGCAAAACTGTAGAGCTAGTGATGTTCTTGTTACCAAGGGTGACAAGTTTAGCAAGAGTCAATGTCCTAAGAATGATTTGAAAGTAAAAGCTATGCAGAACATTTCTGATGCTAGTATAGTTGGCAGTCTTATGTATGCTCAAGTTTGTACTGGGCTAGATATTACTTTTGCTGTGGGAGTTCTTGGTAGATATCTTTCTAACCCTAGCTTAGACCATTAGGTGGCTGCAAAGAAAGTAATGAGGTATTTGCAGAGAACGAAAGATTATATGCTTGTATACAGAAAAGTAGATAATCTTGAGGTTACTGGTTATTCAGATTCAGATTTCACTGGATGTGTGGATGACATGAAATCTATCTCCGGATATGTTTTTATGCTACCTGGAAGAGCTATTTCATGGAAGAGTGTCAAGCAGACTCTTACAGCTTCTTCCACTATGCATGCTGAGTTTGTGACTTGTTTTGGAGCTGCAACCCAAGCTATTTGGCTGCGAAATTTTATTACAGAACTTAAGGTGATTGATTCCATTGCTAGACCACTGAAGATCTTTTGTGATAATAGTGCAGCTGTATTCTTTTCTAAGAATAATAAAACTTCTAGTGGGTCTAAGCATATTGAGATAAAGTATCTATCTGTCAGGGAATTGGTAAGGAAAGGTGACATCATCATTGAGCACGTCGATACAGAACAGATGATGGCAGACCCTTTGACCAAGGGACTCAGGCCTATTACCTTTAGTAGACATGTTTCTAACATGGGTGTAATTGGGTTATTTGATGTACTTGGTTACTGGGAGTTGTTTCTTTACATTATTTGACAGATCTTATGTATTGAGACCTTTTTTGGTTATTTGATGGTTATCCTTATGGTTGTGTTTGATGTCATTTATGCATGAATATATTTCTGATACTTGCATATCATATGGATTAATGTATTCATGATTCAGTTTATTGATAGTCTTAAGTTTGGTGTGACTTAATGATTACACCCTAAAAGTGTAATCATAGGCTCTTAATTCGCACTTTGTTAGATTTATATTAGTGTTAATTTCCTTATTTTAGTTAGATATTTGTTTAATTATATTTTGTGTGTGCTTTGTAGGTTATATAAGCTAATAAAGGCAAAAAGAAAGCAAGAATAATCAAAGCGGGTTCAAGGCGAATAAATTGGTCATGAAAATTCAAACCTGTCTCGGTATTCTGGCCATATCTTTCTACTCTGATGTCCGATTAAGCTGATTTTTGTGCCATTGGAAAGAAGACTTCAAGAGCTACAATTTGTTTTCTATTGTGCATCGGCTGAATCGGCCTCTAAGGTGGCCAAAATTAAGCTTCAAGATGGACGAGTGAATAGTGACCGATCGATTGGTCTGGCAAACTTCAGAAAGGCCGTTTTACCATTCGATCGGCCGTTTGATCGATGAACAATGCCCGTGAATAGTGACCGATCGATCGGCCGTTCGATCGGTGAATAGTGCCCGATTGATCGGTGAACAGTACCCGTCAATAGTGAATAGTGAACAGTGAACAGTGACCGATCGATTGGCCGTTCGATCGGTGAACAGTGCCGATCGATCGGTCGATACAGATCTGGAGCTTAAAAGCTTTGTTGTTCGAAAAAATAAAGGAGAGGAAGATTTTTTGGGTTTGTAGCAGCTAAGGGGATGGCATGAAAAGCTCCTCCAAGGTTGGTTTTTATGTTTTTGTGTATTTTAGCTTAGATTTATGTTTATAATGTTAATGTAGGAGTAGAAATTGTAACTTTCTTACATTATAATGTATTTTCCTTCACTTTCTTGCCATTTTCTCTCACTTTCTTAGCAACCAAACACTAGTTTTACTTAGTTTAATGTTAGATTTACCTTCATTTATGCTCTTTATTATGAATTCTAGTAGCTAAACATCACTTGGGTGTGATTGTGAAGATCCACCAAGGATTTTCAAGTATTTCAATGGGGATTCATGAACTTCAAAGTTTTATTCATAGATTTGTATAGTTCTATTTGGTTGGGTGTTGGATTTGTTCGAAAACTTAGATTCATAACTTATTTGGTAATATTTATGCACAATTCAACAATTGGTATAAATCTTGCACATTTATAAGGTTTGCTTCTAGGAATCTATTAATTGGTTTAATCCTTACACTCAACTAAATATGAATTCAAGGTTTTATGGTCAAAATATTCCGAATCAAGAATCCACGGTGTGATTCTTGATTTGAGTTATAAAAATCCTCTATTGAAATTCTTGTTGTGAATTGGTGAATTGAATCAATCATATCCAAGCTTTCCATTTTAATTGCTTTACATTTAAATCAATTGCCTAGTTAATTGCTTTAATTTTCATTGTACTAGTTTAGTAAATCAAAACCCCATCAAAAACCTAAAGATTTTCGGTTCTTTTCTTTTTCCTTTTATTTTAGATTCAATTCCCCACATAATTGCAATTCACTCCTAGGCTAGGTTAGTGTGAGTTGAGTGCTAGAGTCTATATTTGGCTAGGTCCCTTGGGAGAGAACGATACCGGATTACCGGTTTATACTTCACCGCGACCCCCGTACTCTTGCGGGGTACTAACTCTATTTTGTAGTTTTCGGAGCAAGTCACTTAAGCAATTCAGGATGTCTTGTGTTTGCACCATAAAGTTGTCTCGAGACAGTTATGCAAGACATATGGGTTTCATTAGAAACCATTGGAATTCTCTTGCTTATTGAATGAGCATACAGTTAAAGAGAATTTGAGGACTGATTGAGGATTAGCACTGTTTTCAGATCACATACGGAGTGCTTTTTCCCACCACACTGTCACATTTGATCCATGTCGATAGAGTTATTAGTGTTTGTAATCATGAGTGGTCTTGCATGGACTAGTAATGTAATAACTACTTTGGTTCGATATTGATAGCTTTGTTGGACCGGATTATTTTAGGTGTTGTTTCTCATCCTACTTGGTTTTTCAAAATTGTAGCCACATACAGTTATTTTCATGTTCTAACTCGAGAGTCGTTTTTCAAATTGTGTTTCTACAATTAATGTTGGTTCAAGTGGGAGAATGTTAGATTATTCTTGATTGAGCCCACATTATTTGTGGGTGTTTTCTAAACACGGGTTGGACTCAAGTCTGAATGAGACAAACATGGTAAGCCCAATAAGGTTGTAATCTATTGTACATTGGCTAGTGTGCACCTATTATCAATGTGGGTTGACAGTAATTAGTGTAGGCCTATTAAGCCAATTGAGCCTTTTATGGAAGGGCCCAATGTGGCTAGGGTTTTCCTATATATAGAGACTAGGTCCCCTCTCTTTCTACAATCAGACAGATTTTCATTAACTTCCATCATACAGTAGTGGGCACAGAGAGGAAGACCAGCCTCAAAGAAGCCTTGTTTGAGATTAATCGCCACTCTAAGTGATTCGTGAAACCATGGAGCAAACAGGTAAGTTTCCGCATTCAGTTTTGTTTCATGTTAAAGTTCCTATATTCACATATGATCTAGGTCAACTTTTATAATCTCTCTTTCTCTCTAGAGTTCTGGATTTTGTGTGGCTTCAAACTTTTGACTAGATTCTTATCTTAGGTATATGGAGTACCAGACATACAAGATTCTTCTAATGGTAGCAGCATTTTGCCTCCAACCTACTTGAGGGTTACCAGATTATAGAACTGCATCAACAACTATTGTTTGGGCGTGTCACAAATTTTACATACACAGACATATATATATTACTATCTGGGGTAACCATTAGCCTTTGATTTCAATTTTGTATGTAATGTAACTAATACATCTCAAATAAAATCCAGTTGACTTTATCAAGTTTACAAGCTTATCTTCTTTCTCTTTGTTAATTAAAGCTAACATGAGACCCATGCACATCATCTTTGATCTTCCTCAGTTAGATCTGTTTGCTATCTAAGCATCAAGTAGAACCGATCCAACCCGACTTAGCCCGAACTGTGGAATTGATCCAAATCAACTCAAACTGGGTTGGATTGGTTCGGTTCAATTCTATGGACTGATCGGTTTGGTCTTGAATCCAAAAGCTGGAACCGATCAACATTGGTTTGGTTCTAGGTTTGGCACGAATCCGAACCAAACCGACTTATACACAGCCCTATATCATACCATATTAACATGATAACATATATAGTATAAAGATCACCCTATATGCTCTCCTACACTTGACTTTACAAAATATATTAAACTTTGAGCTTGTTTTCCAGCCCGTTAATTCAAAAAGAAAAAAACTAATTGTATATATATTTTTGAAAGTAAAAGACCTCAAATCTTAATATGATAATGGAAAATCTCATCGTTGTTATTTAAAAAAGCATGAAATTTTGTGTATAAAAATTCTGTAAGAGTATAGTTTTCTATAAATAAAATTGTTGGCATAGTCTCGTTAGTGATTCCCCCGAAAAAAGAAAACAGTAATCAATCTAGTTGTTCAGACACTTAATTTAAATTTAATAACAGAAAATTAAGAACACGTATTGTGGCAGAGCTGAGATCCATATAGAGTTGCTAAAATGAAAACTAATTACTTCAACTTCAAGCCTTTTCCCAGATCGAAATCGTCTGGTTTTTTGTCCTTGAGATTCTCCGTTATTCTTTTTTCCCCTTTCTTAATATGGAAAATAGGATTAGATCCCTAAATTTGATACCTAAACACTCGTGTGACTATATATTATTGGTCCGTTGTACCACGTCAGCATGGTACCGAATATATTATGGCCATAAATTATTAAGAATCGATGACGTGATACTACCGTGGTACCGAATATTTTCTCCAAAACTAGGCCAAGGAATTTGTCCTTAGTCCCAATTCTTAATAACTTCAGATTCCTAACTCAGGCGTCGTCGACTGAGTTAGCTCAAAATTTTTGTTGGTAATTAGAACTTGACATAAAGTTTTCCTTTTGTATAAAAGAATAGCCTAAAATATATAAAATAAAAAGAGTTTCTTTGGTATTTTTTTGAATTTTTTGTTCTCTCTTATATCTTTTTCTTCATATTTTTAAAACAAAAACTATAAAATTGATTGGAAATATCATCGTTTTTGTATCATTTTTGTACAAAAACAATTTTCCAAAATTCATAAAACTTTTTACTGTTTTTAAAACTCAGTTTGTTTAGACAAATTCTCAAACAGTTTATCAATCGTTTGTAAACTTTCAAAGAGACCAGAGAACACGAAGGGAGACCACAATCAAACAACGCTCTTCAACTATTTGAAACAAGCAAAAAGAAATAGCAACCCTACTGGGTACAGTTTCTTTTTCACTTTTATTTTTGTTTTTCGTATTTTCTCAAAAACAAATAAAGAACTTTTACTTTTTCGGGTTCTCACCATCGCAAACACTAAAGATTTCATACAACTTTGACATTTATATGAAACTGTTTTTTTTTTCCTGAAATTGGGATGCTAATCTAAAATATTTCTTAAAAATAAATTTTGAAATCAGTTTACCGAGCGCAGCATCGGCGTATATAGTTTTCGAAACTAGTTTGACAATCACGCTTTTAACAAATTTCAGAAAATAGAAACAAATACAAAAACAAAAAATATGTACTGGTAAACCAAACTGAAAATTTCATGCACGTAAGTTCGATAAAAAAAAAAAATTAAAAGAAGTATGAAAAATCAACAAAAAGATGTTTCTCTTCCACTACTGAACTGGGCTGGTGATCCTCCATGAGTTGTTTGTTCTTTTTCTTCACCATCTCCGTCTCTCTTCCACCACCATGTAAACAGTTAATCAATGGCAATCAACGATAAAGTCCAACCCCAAAGGATCCAACTCAACGATGAATCACAAATCAACGTTAACAGTAAATCAATGGCAATCACCGATAAAGTTGGGATCCCACTCAACGATGAATCACAAATCAACGTTAGCAGAGAAACGATGCTGTGCTCGTTTTGATGACTCTGCTGACAGTATCGTATTGATCACCAAATATGGCTTGATTGATATTTATATATGTAGAGTGTAAGCCTACAAGAGAGTGAAGTTTCCCTTGAAGGGTGGAAGGAGTAGGAGAGACGTTCCAAAGAAACTAGGAATTTGATGTTGATATTATAAGCCTATAGTATGGAAGAATATTAAAGGAGAGGTGCTAGTCACCACTGCGTTAATGATGAGCCCTTATAAGGTGTCAATCATCCACTCGCGCCTGATTAACAAGTGCAGTGGTGACTAGCAAAATTCATATTAAAAATGTTGTTGACCCAAAATAGGAAACTACTGGCCGTCGGGCTCTTAGTTTTAGAGCTCACTTGTAAAGTTAGTCAAAATACTATTATGAAATTTTGAGACTTTGTGACTCATGAAAGGCTAGGCATTGTAGGTTTGATTGTTGGGTTTGCCTTTCTTTGATTGCAAACTTATATAAATGGACTCTAGGTCCATAAAATAAACTTGTACTCAGAATTAGGTACAAAGCTACGTCACTATGAAGCAACAAGAAATAAAATTCATATATAGTTTTGGAATTTTTTTTAATTTAGTGTGTACGTGAAGTGTGCAGTAATTAGTTAATTTTATGCATGTGAAATATTCAATTTGAGCATTTTTGCCAAAACATTGTGACCAATAGATATGTTAGGTTTGATTAGAACGAGATTACTAAAATTAGAAGTTACTACAGCCTTTGTTGCCAGAAGATGTTCGGCTGAAACTTTTCTTGATTTGAAATTTGTCTCCTTTCTTTTTGAGTGTAGGCACGTATACATCTTTTGGATCATCATATTGACCAGTAGGATGTCAACCCTCCCTGCCGCCCACCCACCCCGTCCAGGCCTGCCCAGGTCGTGGCCGATTGGAATTGGGCCAAGTTTTTGCAGGCTCCTACAAAAATTTAGGACCGGGTTGAGCCACATAAAAATGATAAGTTCAAGCCCAGTCCACCTTCCTAAGGATAGGCTTGGGTCTCGCATAGGCCTTAGGCGGAATTCTTGAGCCAATTATTTTTAAAATGTTATTTTTGTAAGTTTAAAGTTTAATTATTATATATTTACGTAAATTAATAAAACTATTGATTACTATGATTCTAGGAATTATAAATTTATTATTAAGCTTATATTTAATTGTTTTAAACTTATGTACACTATTACACTTGCACCTATTATTACTAGCGGCTGAGGCACACTCAATGTGTGTGCAACTGGATCAAAGTATATTTAAATTTTTTTTATAAATTATTAAATTATTATAGACATCATACACACCATAATATGTATACAGATAAACAAAATTGAAACAACAATAATAAGTGCCTTTTCATCTTCTAAAATTTTAAAAAAGCAAAATATAAAATTGATAAATATTATCCAAAGAGTACAAAGAATAAGATAAGCAGAAATCTCAAAAAATAAATCATGTGGCAATCACAAAATTAAACAAACTTTTATTTCCACAGGATGTGATATGCTCTCATTGAATAGCCAACTGATACATATCTATTGAAATTGTTTTGCAGCTTGCTTTGCCAGATATCTGAAATAAAATCAAAATACGTGTAATTATTAATTTTGAATATTTGTATGTATATATATTTATACCCACTGTAAATAATTTACCTTGTAACGATTTTGCACATATCTTTATAAGCCTTTAATTTCTCTCTTTTTCGTTGACTGTAGAACTGAGCAATAATTTTGAACATCAAAGCAAATATTGTATATTCAACTCTCGTAATATTAACTTTCGTAACCAAGTTTTATTAGCTCTAATTGAAGACCCCCAACTGGGACTATAAACAGAGAACTGTTTTACCTGTATAAATGATTAAAATACACATGATTATAAGATTCACAAAATATATATATATATATATATATATTACTATTTTTTTATTAATACAATGTTGGGTAGAAGGTAATAAAAAATTAAGAGACTTACCTGCTTTGTAACTTTGGGGTCACTGGGATAAAATTGCTCATCTTTAAATCTATCCCAAGCATCTACTTGTTTAAAATTTTCAAGTATAGCTACATTATTAGAGAACACGTTAGTAAAAAAGAAAAGTTTAACAATAGTTAAATGAACAAAAAAATTAAACAAATAAACTTACCATACATGATGTATACAATTTTTTGTCTTGGTAATTGTAGAATATATATTTGTCATTCTCTAAAATGGGCGATAGATATGAACTTTCAAAGTAAATACAAATTAAAGTGTAGAGAAGAAGTGATGATGATAATTAAACTTAGTGCATAATATCTTTCTTAACATATACATGCAAATTAAATACATGAAGTCATCTCAAGTGGATGGTAATAAGACATCCCTGTATACTACATTTTTTGTGTACACCCCTTGATGTCCATCAATTAATTCCTTTTTCACCAGAATATTTGTTGTATGTTGTGATGTTCCTCTCGATAATGCCACATACAGTTGTCCATGACTGAAGACATGTTCTGGAAGAAAAATACCAACATGTGGAATTGTTTGTCCCTAAGCCTTGTTGATTGTTAAGGCAAAACTTAGACGAATTGAAAATTGTGTCCGAGTCATCTCAAATGGTAGTTTTATATTCTCACGGGTCTTTAAGGGAATTCGATGGAAAAAAGCTCTTGTACCCTTGAAATGACCTGATAATATCTCAGCATCTATAAAGTTCTCTCCCAAACCACGACAAAGTAGTCTCGTGCCATTATACAAACCGTTGCTTGGATCAAGATTTCTTAGAAGCATAATCGGTGCACCCACCTTTAATCTTAATTCATGCGGGGGTAATCCTCTAGGTGCAATGGAATTTAAGAATTCTTGTTGATACAAATTCTGAATGTCATTTTCTACTTTATCAAATGAGAGATAAACTATTTCTTGTCCTTCAAATCTTTGAATCACCCTGTTGTTTAAACAATCAACATCTTCATTTCGAGGAGTTACCAAACCTCTACAAACCATATATGCACTATCAGTAAAATGAATAACCATGTTAGGATACACTTTTTCAATCAATTTATCAAGTGAATTGTGATCTTCCCATGGTATAACCATAGACGTTGGAATCTGCATCATATCATCCGAAAGGACGGGCTCATTTCCATCACCCACGCGAAGTAGAAAATCAAAAAATTCTTGATCATTTATAGAATGACATTCTTGATCATTGAGAATTGGATTGAATGGGGCCAAAAACCCATGTCTGATGTTTCATACTTGCAATTCATACTTGCAAAATTGTTGCCTGTATTTAAGGAATCTTGGAGCCCAACATACAATTCTGCTTGAATGTTATTTTGGTGTTCTCGCAACCATCTAAGCTTGTGAGACTCAATCTTGACATAATTATCAACCACATATTGTTGCAAAAGACGTCCCCCACAAAGAATAGTGGATTCATGATTATGTCGAATCTAAACATACATATATTGATAACCAGTAAATTTAATGTGAATCGTTAAAAAAATAAAAATTTAGTGTTAATTGAAACTAATATACTTCACTTGCAACATATATGCATAGTACTCACGACATGTCACCTTGGTTCCAGTATCATTGCAGCTATTTACATCCCATCCATAAGTACCATAAGGTAACAGTAAGGGATATTGTAATGGATCATAGAAGCCAGCAACATCTTGTACATTGATAAGCTGACCGCTAGTAGATTGAACAATAATATCTCTTCCTTTCATATTTGCAGCTTCATCCCCACCGACAATAATTGCAGCAACTTGAGAAGCAGTAGGAAGAGTGTATTGACGATGATCAGATGGTTGTTCTCTAATGATAAGCTTAAAGTTTTGAATATCCGTACGTTGTGCTATTTGGTGAAACATATTTACAAATGGGTTATTGACATCCAATATATGTTTTATCTTTTCAATCAATGGCCTTTGTAGTCCATCATTTTCTAACATTCGATTTTCAACTTCATGATCAATGTCATATATGTAAAGTTGCAAATATCGAGGTCTTTCACTTGCGTTGGGTAACAAATTGCCAATCTTATGATAAATTGCACCTTGTGCACGAAAAGTGTACACACCTCTTATTCTCACAGCTAGATGTTCATCAACATGTACTCCCATTGAAGTGAAAGAGAACACATGATTGTAGGCTCGAATGTTTTGTCTGAAATATCGGCCTTGTGTAGTTTGCTCTGAGAGAAGATCAATAATCTCATTTGGAGCCGGAATTAGAGGCAATTGAGTCCTTCCATTTTTACAACACATGTCGTATGACTCATGAAGGAATAGTCGTGCTCGGCAATGTGGACATGTTCTGGGTGTTGGTAGTTGGAATCTTGGTATTCCTTGGCGCTCATGAAAATTTCTTGCACAATTGTAATGTCTCCTATTTCCATATGAGCGAGCACCGCCAACTACTTGTATGTCCATTGATTGGCCACCTACATAATTAGTTTCCATTTCATTTTTATCTTCTATATAAATATAAGAAGTTTATAATCAGTAGTTTATGTTATCTCTCAATGTAATTTTTTCATACTTCAAAGTTTTCTCTATATGCCTGTTAAGTATAAACTATTTATTGATTTCAAGGGTATATAAATAAAGAAAGAACTTGTACAATACCCTTGAAATTAATACAAAGGTTGAACCCTTGAAATTAATTTACAAAGGTTGGACCCTTATTTTCTTTACTTAATTTTGCACACGCATGTATGTGGCCTATAGTGTAGTGGGAATTGGAAAAATTTCTCAAAAAGTAAATATATATGAAAAAATGGTTCTAAATAAATTTAATAAAATAGATGACTTAAGCACTTAAGTTGTACCTACCATCTGCACTTGCTGACGCATTTCTTCTCTACAGCCACTTGTGCTACCATGCTCGTAAATTGAATGAGTAGGTGCATATCGGGGTAAACATCTTATTCCAGTTGTTTCTTGCAGACCTATTATGAGTTCGTGAAATAATAAGATTGCATACATTATTGTAGGCATATTTGAATGTGACTTGAAGTGAAATTGCATGAACATGCTCAATCACATTTGTAGTACCTTCTTCTAGAATGGTAGGCAAAGGTACTAAATGACATGAGCGCCTCACATGTGTGAAGCGAGTACTTATTGTGACCCCTGGAAAAAGGTTAGCTACAGGTGTAAGGTACAAATCGTTATACCAGAAATGAAAATCTTAATGTAAAAATAATAGTTGATATAACTGCATACATAACTTATTACAATATAACTATTGATGAAAGCAAAGAGTTTTTTGAAAGCTATGAAGAATTAATTAGTTTTACCAAAAATTTAGTAAAATAATACCTTCAATTGGTACTACCCTTGACGCATCCACTACCGTAGACCCACCTTGGTCATTGAAGGGCGAAAAAGGAAATGATCTACGCCTACGCCACGCAGATCGTCTCTGTCTTGGGACTCCATTGAAAATGTTGGCTGTTGATCCTGATAATGTAGTTTGTTTCAAAACTAAATAGGTGGAGTGAAAGTAGTTGTATGAGGCCCTTGTATTGGAGATGTACCTTTAATTGGCAGCTCCACCCCCGTTATCTCACCTTGGTAGTAAAAGGTAGGATAAGGAGACAATCTAGGCCTATGCCTAAAGTTTATAGATCGACTCCGTCTTGGAACTCTATTGAAAGAGTTAGAAGTTGATGCTGCTAATATAGTTTCTATTAAAAGCAAACAGGAAAATTGGTATCATTCGTTCTTTAATGTTTTTATATGCAAAAAACTGGCATTTGTACCTATCAAGCGTCGTTGTCTATAGTTTGTTCTTCACCTCACTAATTGTTCTTCTCGTTGTTCAGTATTTAGTGAAGCTCTTCTTTGCCTAGCATAATCACGACACATCTCTTTTTGTCGTTGACTTTGTGAAGGAGATCGAGCTGTAGTTTGTTCAGAGGAATTAGCTGTCCTTCTCATTTGTCGTGTGAGACGACGTCTTTGCAATCTTTCAGCAACTTGGTCAGAAGTCATGGTTTGGATTCGCAATTGTTGTGATTGTCTATTATGTTGTCTTCGTTGTTCAATTGCTTCTGAGCTAAGACTTTGTCGATGTTGTCGTTGCCTTTGCCGATCTGCTTCTCTAACTTGTTGTGACCGTCTTGTTGACTGATTGTTATCTCTATTCTGCATAGCAGTTGATGATTCGGGTTGGAAAACATGTTCAAGGGTGATGGTTGTGAGTCCCAACTGATCTGTTTGTGTGTTTACTTCTCTTTCTTGAGCAACTGCTTCTGATGCAAGACGTTGTCGACGGGGCCTTTGTCTCTCTCGATTTTGTTGTCTAACTTGTTGTAATCGTTCTAATGACTGGTTGCTTGCTGTGTTTTGCATAGCATTTGATGATTCTAGGTGACATATATAATCTCCCTGATTTGAATCCTTTGCTTGTTCCATTATGTTTGTGTTCTCTTCCAAGTGATGCAACGCACTAAACAGTCTTGTAGATTCACCGTAAATGAAGTTGTGCTCCAGTTTTCGCAAAGTTCAGAAATATCTTCATGCATTGAACAAAATACTCATGAGTTGACTATAAAGTCACTATTCCCTTCATGATACACATTGATGTTTGGGGATAGAATTAGAGGACGGGAACAATAACTGATGTAGTAGTTGGGATTATTAAAGAAAAGGAGAACGTAAGCAATGCAATAACTTGGGATTATTGAAGGAAGAAAGATGCAGAAAAAGAAATAACATACAAAAAAAAAAAAAGAAGAATTTAAATTTGGTTTATTACCTAGCAAACAAAATTAAAGTTAAAAGTCACATTCCACCTCTTAAATTCTTACATGCATTGTACATGTGGCATTGCTATTAATGAATCATTTTCCACTAATATTCTTCGTTAAAAAAACCTTTATTTTTTTTTACACATGGGAATAATTAAGTAATAATGTAACGATTAAGTGAAATGTAATAAATGAAGTAACTAAAAAATTCAATTGGAGAGACAATTAGAGATAAATATATATATATATATATAAAATTAAAAATAGTTTTAAGTTGTAATAATCATCACAATATTGAGGTGACAATTGAATGGTAAATCACTTGAAAATAGGAAGAATATACAAAAGAATAAGAAAATACATACCTTGTAGGTGGTCCTCCCAAGTCACTTGAAATAGTTCTGAGACAAAAAAGAAAAAGAAAAACAAAATGTTATAAAAAAATATATATGAATATTTGATTTTCCAAGCCATTTTAGAAAATTACATGGAAAAACTTAATAAATAGCTAACCTTGATATATTCACATAATTTCCATAGTGATTAATAAAATATATGTTATATGTATATATGTAAATTTTAGAATTCAATTTAAGTTGGTTTGTGTTTAATTTTTTTATTGTTCACTAACCCACATTATACTTTGATCGAGTTGCACGCACACTACGTGTACCCCAATCGCTAGCTATAGATAATACAATTTTACATAGTGATCATTAAAATATATGATATGTATTATATGTATATATATAGATATATGTAAATTTTAGAATTCCATTAAGTTAGGTTTCACTTCCCACATCAATTTTATCAAACAAACCCACCATGACCGTGCAGTGTATGCAGTATCTGCGCATTAAACAAACCCCAGCAAACTGGCTGTCACCCGATAGTTCTTTCCATTGAAATAATAAGATCACATGAAATTTCCATTGATCCATCCTACAATATCAGTTGGTTTGTGCTTGAATTATAGTTGGTTTGTGGTTGTTTCTTTTATTTTTTAATTAACCGGCAAAAAACACAAAAGCACGTAAAATTTGAACATATGAAAGATTGTAGAATCACGTAAAAACTAAATATATGAAAGTCTGTAAGCCTTTTTTCATAAGTAAAATAGTTGGGGTACACATTTGGGTGTATGGATTTCACAACAGTCAATACAACTCACCCGGACTAAATGTGAAATGTATACAAATCATGAAGATAAATACATGCTTTCATAATACTTGGAGTCGAGTTAACAAAAAAAAAAAAAAAAACTCAGCAACCATAATATAAAAACAAGGTAACCCATATAAATGGTGATACGTAGCACCAGTTTTAAAAAGCTCAATTTTTTAGCTTCATAGTTTTACATCTGTGATAATCTTTTCATCATCTGCTCTCTCACTTAGAACATGATAAACATGCGCTCACAGAAAAAAGAAGAGGAGGAGAAAACCTTGGCCAGATCAATGTAAGAGAAGATGGGCTTCTTCGGCTCGGGTGGTTGTCGATGATTTCGGAATTTAACAAAAACTTCTCAACTTCTTCGGCTCATCAACACCACCATCACTCGACTGGTTATCGATGATTTCAAAATTTGACAAAAACAAACTTGTGGGATGCAGAAAGCATGAAACCCAGATATGGCCGAAATTGCAGGAATGACACAAAAACTTCTTAACTTCTACGGCTCGTCAACACCACCATCACTCGCAGGAATAGGACAAAAACTTCTTAACTTCTTTGGCTCGTCAACACCAGCATCACTCGGCTGGTTATCAATGATTTCAAAATGGATGCAGAAATTGTGAAACCCAGATATGGCCGAAATTGCATGATTGGTTCACAAAGCACCAAAATGCTTGACGGTGAAGAAACGAAATTCAACTAAAACAAACTGATGCAGAAATTGTGAAAAGCAAAGACACCGAGAATTGCAGCGATGGTTCTTGGATGAAGTTGGCAATCACGATGGTTTGTAGAGTCCACAAAATGTATGTAACTCAAGCAGTTACAAAGTTATAGGAGTGGGAGTTATCCACTACCCTGTTATGTTCCTAATTTGCCCTTAAAGATTTTGAGTTGAATAGTTTCTTCGGCAATAAAAAAGTAGTTTGTCAAATATAATTTCGGAAATGAAAAATGTCACGTATTGTGACACAACCCATTGAAAAAGGGAGACACCAAATTATATAATTAAACTGATAAGATTAATAATTTGTATAAACACTTAAATTCTGGTATAATTTATACAAAACACGTGAATAAGAAAAATTTTATGTAAAATCAAACAAATTATAAAATTTTATTAAAGTCATGAAACATAGGACTGTCAGAGGTGAGGCCCAGGCTCATCCATAGGAGTTGGGCATGGGTCGCTAGGCCCGAGCTAGGTTCGGACTGATCTTGGGCCGTCCACTAGCCTCAGGCTGAATTTATGTTATTGTTGATCAACTTATTTAACTAGTGTTTTTTCTAATAAGTTAAAACATAAGCTACTTAATACGGCAGTTTTGACTTTTGGGTTGGTCCAAGGGAGGAGTTGATATATTTTTATACTTAGCCTTTCTTTTTTGTTATCTTCTGATTATACTAATTTGCAGAAGAGCTTTATCAATGACTGAGCAAAGCTCTCTGCTTCCTCGATAATAATTAGTAGTTGGCTATCCCATCTATTTGCTTATTACGACTCGAAAGAAAATAAATTTCATTATGGCTATCTTGGAATCTTGTGTTTGGATCCTCCATGAACATTTAATTTTGGAATTATACAATTTCTTTTAAGATAATAATTCCAGTAAACACTTTTGATTTGTTTGGAACTCAAATTTTCGGTAAAAAAAGAAAAATGTGAAAGAAAAAAAAATTTATTCTATTTTTCTTTACCCTTTTTTTTTAACTTTTTTTGTTAAAAATTTGAGTTCCAAGCAAAACGTAAAAATATCAACCAAGAATCCATAGCCATCCTTCTTGATGATGGTACCTAACTCCACTTAATTTGAGACGAAGCTCTCTCTCTCTCTCTCTCTCTCTCTCTCTCTCTCTCTCTCTCTCTCTCTTATTAATTTTTGAAGCAATTCAAAATTTTGAAAACTTCTTAAATTGTGAAAAAATTGAAAAAAATAATTGAAGCAAACTTTTGACAATTAAATCCTGAAAGGTGGCCACAGGGTCCATTTGACGATAGGACTTATTTCGAGATTTGTTTGGCTTGACTTTTTTTGTTTATAAAACAGTTAGAAAAAATAGTTTTTTTTGTTACTTATAAGCTCAAAAAACAGGTTCGAAGAGTTAAAAAAAAAAAAAAAAAAGTATACCAAATGGGCCATAGTAATTACATGATTATACAGATATTTTTATAATTTTATTTATTTTGATTATTTTAGTAGCATCTTGAACCCTGAAATTTCCCAACGATATTCTCAAAACCAAATTGTAGAAGGTCAAACCTTCAACTATTTCAAACAAGCCAAAGAATCAATGCCTTAAAAAATCCAAGTTCGATACATTTAATCAAATTCTATAATGAACTAAAATGAGAAAGAAAAAAAATCCCATTCTTCCAAAAAATCTATATAGAAAATTACACAAAAATGATATAACAATAACATTATTATAATTAAGAACTATCATGAATGAATATTTTGTTTGAAAATAAATGCCTCTTATCTAACCAAATAATTATCGTAATAAATTTTGTATGAATTTTTTTATTTGTATAGCATTCACCTGTCAAAATATACTACAAAGACAAATCAAATTCTATTTCAAACATGTCCTGTGAATTTGATCCTTCAGCCTGGCAATTAAGTCTAGAGAGTATAGAACTATGAATAATCAAGGTCAAGAACTCAACATAAATTCCGGCAAACTGGGCATGCCCGGGGAGGCTTGGGAATCTTGAGATCGAGATTGTTCAACCATTGGTGAAGGCAGTGGGGATGGAAGACATGGCCACAGGTGGGAAGAATTCGGCATCTCTCGCCGCGTTTGAAGTCATCCAAGCAGATCGCGCACTCGCTATAGTTCCATGTTTTTTCGTAAGTTTTGTCTTCTGGAGGAGGAGGAGGAGGAGGAGGGGGGCCAAGAACGACGACGTTCTCAGGTTGAGGCTGACGATCAGTGATTTGGTGGGCAAGTGTTTGAGTTGTTCGCCCTGCTTCGACATCCCATAGAACTTCTTCGCTTTCATTGCCGCATGATGCCCATCCCATAGAACTTCTTGGCTTTCATTGCTGCATGATGCCCAGCAATTACTTTTGAAAAAATACTCCCTATTTAAATATTATGTGTATAATTAGTGATCACCAATAATAATAACAATAATTTATCTAATTATTAAATAGAAGTAATTTTAATTAGAAGATAATTAGAATCTGAATAAGAACAAACTAAATGGTAACGACTTACCCGGTTGTCGTTCGCAAAAACCAAAAATCTAAAAATTAAAAGATAAACCGAGTGAAGTGTTTCACGCTCTCTTTTTAAAGACAGATTCACCCCTCACAGTTGATGCTCACGGAATGATAGACGTCTGACTCTCAAAATAAAACGAACTCAGTAGTTTTTAGGCAGCACTTCAATAAAAACTGCTCGGTGGGTTCACAAGATGATTTGAGCTCTGTCAGAAAAATATGAGAGGAAGAAGAAGAAGAATTCGTTGTATGCAATAATTTGAAATTTCAGAATATAATGAATGCTAGAATGCTGCTCTTTTTATAGAGCCCAGGTGGTTGTTCAAAAAATTGATTCGAACAGGTACCAGCAGTCAAATAGTCTCTTACTGGAGGGACACATCCGTTCGGTCAAACCGTTAGAAAATAATTAATTTAATTAATATAAAATTAATTAATAAAATTAATTAATTAATTTAATTCCGACCTTGGCCCAAAAAGATAAGACTCGAATCGTCCCGTCCTGACCGGGCAGCAGCGCGCGCGTGTGTGTGAAATATTGGGTCAACCCATGGGTTTTATAGGTCCTCCTCCTTTTACAAAAGTAAGGTACCCCTTAGAGTCCAAACTTTACTCCAAACTTTAGTTATATATACACAATATATTTTTCATAAGAAATCAATATAGGATAACCCACTTTCAACTACATAACTCATATTCAAGAGAGTGACTTTAGAGGCTAATAACTCATTCAATTCTATACGGATTTAAGCAAGTAAATAGTCTAGATTCATCTCCTCTCGGATATAAATTCAACGTACTAATGACCCAAAATAAAGAATGCATGAGTCTCACATTTATATTGGCTCAAAAATTAACAAAACAATAAATTTATACCTATTTTTTCTAACAATTACAACACCAGTACAGTATCATAAAGACAAGGATGATTAAAACCCAGAAAGAGCGTGAGAAAGCAATCGGCATATTGGCAGAGAACTTGTTGATATAGAGAGAGAGGGGCTATTTAATTAAATTTACAATTTTAGTTAACGTTAAACAAAATTAAATCGAATGACAATATTATATGTTAAATTTTATTCATCAATACGTATTATAATAAAGTAAGGTGTTTGAAAAATTTTAAATATTAAGATTTAAAGGAAACTTTTTTCCGCTGGTGAATTGGCTTTTCAGGAAGTGTTCTCCTAGAACAACTAGGAGTCCGACTGCGAATGAGGATCAATCCGAGAGAAATTGGTTTGACTTTGGTAGATGTTCGGCCGAAGGCGGATCTTAGGCCCAGTGGGTCAGCTGCCTCGAACTTTCACTGTTTTAAATTTTTTTATTTATATCTATATAATTCCTAGTTGTAAATATAATATATTGTTCCTAATAAATTTATTAACACTCACAATTGCTCGCACTAAATTTACTACCGTGCAAAAAAAAAATTACTAACCCACATTTTCGAACTAAATTTCTTTTTGGAACTTCTTTTTATAATGGGACTTTTTCTTATTTGGACGGATGACCATCTAAGGTTTTAAAAAATTGGAGCTTTCAAAAAACTTTTGTTTGTACAACCTTTTTTTTTCTTCTAAATTTAACTAGTTTATTTTAGGCATTCTTTTCTCACCTAGACTAGGACATTTTTGGAAAACAAAATATATGAAAACTACATATGGCTTTGAAACGAATTTGGAGTCTTCAAAAATTCTTTTATTTTGTAAAATTTATTTATTTTTTGATAAACCAATGTTTTTTCTTTCTACATTTCACCAGTGTAGTTATTTTTGGCCCCATTTTTTAACATATCTTTTTCTTTCATCTATGTCATAAATTTTTTTATTAAAAAAAAGATGTAAAAACTATATAGGGTCTTTTTAAATTTTAATAATTTTGGGGCCTTAAAAATAGGCCAAGGCAAAAGTCTTAATTGCCTTATGGTTGAGCTGCCCTTTAGAGGCCATTTACAAAACAAAATTATGAGGTTGAGCCATATTTTAATTTTATGAATAATTATACTTTTGATGAGTAGTATAGTTTTTTTTGTACTAAATATGTATGGAAGCGGAGCTTCTTTTTGGTGTCCTTAATATAAATATTTCTTTAATTATCAAAGAAAGTAAATTGTCAATTAAGAAATAATTTGTACAATTCTGTGCAAGATTTGCCCCCCTAAACAAAAATCATGGATCTGCCCTTGTGTTTAGCAGAGAACTTGTTTGATGACTCTTGACAGTATTCTAATTTTCACTAGGTAAATATCATTGATATGCACACATATATTTATACAAGTATAAAACAAACATCAGAGTTTTGTTAAGGATCTGTCACGCTATTTATCATTCCTGAACTATTCTAAAAGGTTCAAAAAATTACTACAAGAATCTTATCACCTCAAGAATAATAAGTAATAACTCACCTTATGTTCATAAGTTGCCCACACCTTTTCACATTTTCTTTAGTTGTAACCACCACCAACTTATTTAATAGTAAAAAAAAATAAAATTTAATGTAACAAACATATATAAAGCATGCCACCCTTCTAATATAATATACGGAGAGAGAGAGAGAGGGGCTACTTTTGGCAGGTGAATAGACCTTTCATGGAATGTTTTCTGAAGAAGTATGTTGTGCACACCTCAAAGGGCTGCGCTAATTACAGGCACGACTGCCCAATGGGTGTTGGGCAGGCGCGCCTGTAATTAGTGTTTCTCCACCTCAAAATGGTGGGTACCATGTGTCACGATCCATTTTATCTTCTAGATCGGGATAAGGGATTTATAAGGTAAAGATACACTGTTCACATACTTCCAAAATGATTATTACATCTAGAGAACATTATGTTGTTAGTTGAGATTCATAACTTTATTTTGTGTACAATCCAATTAAATATTAAGGAAATTCCAACTGAACTGTGCAGTTCATTTGTCATAATCATTTCCTTGGAATCCCGTTGAAATTTCGTTTCCTGAAATTTGTCTCATGAGATAGGAGTGAGCTGCGAAGCCCAGTAGGAATCTCATAAATTCTATAAAGCGCATGTTTAAATGCAATGCAGTAAAAAGATAGCATGACACACATATACCCCTTGTAATTCTTTTCTTTTTCATCAATACCAGGATCCTTGCAGGTCTGTCCTGCCGGGGTATCATCAAGCCCAGTGGAACCACCCTTGACTCTTCCCCTCGTCAAGATAGTGGGGGCCCACCCATGATTATCTAGCTCATATCAAGCCCAGCGAAGCTGACCCATGATCGCCCCAGATCAAGCCCAGTCAAGTTCGCCCATGATATTCACTTGGGGTCTTTTCTTTCCGGTTGTTCCACCCTTATTCCTCCCCAATGATGCACGCATCTAGTGAATGTATATAATCAACAATATAATTAGCAGGAAGACGTAAAGTCAACATAGTAATTTGCAAGTTATCTGATAAGAAGAAAATAAGCATGTATTTTAAAGAATGCATAAGTTCCTACCTGAATACTATTAGGCTAGCTTGGCGATATTCTCGATTTTCATGTCCAATCTGTAAAATCATAATCACCACTTTAACACATGCTTAATATGTGACTAAAATGTTTTACGTGTCTAAATGACCTCCTAGACTCCTCCTATAGGTTTAGTTACAAATTCATAGTTTTTCGTACTATTTTATCATTGGTTCGGTTTATCCCGTGCTTCCTTTTATGTATTAATTATATCACCCTTTGCAAAAGAAGTTCTCCAGCTCTTTTAAATATAATTGGAGCTTACACTATTTGATAAAATTACTTATCTTAATAAAATAACCTTTCAAAACTCTTGTTCGGACACCCTTTAGTTTTTCAGTCTTTTCTCACTCATTTCTAGATAAATTTTGCCAAATTAAGCATCTATAATTATCTACTCTTCAAGCCCGATCTGATCTTTGTCTCAGAATAATTTTTCATTAAGGATCATTACTCCAAAAAGCCTTTGAAAGTTGCTGCTGCTGGAAAATTCGAAGCAGATTTTGTGTCTACTTTGAACTCAGTTTTCTTCTTCAATTTTCAACCAAATTGGGCAAACTTTGGGTCTAAATCGAATAACTTTTTGAGTCCTTTCTACCTACTGTTCCCGAATTAAAATCGGAGCTCATTTGATTTCTCAAAATGCATCCAAAAGTCACTGCCAGTGGCTCCCCTGTTACCAGGCCAGCTGTGAATGGAGTTTTGTCCATGATCCGAGGTTACCCATTGTGTTTTACCACCATGAAACTCTAAATACCAATGCTAACAACATTCCCAAAGTATTCTACTAATTATAACACATGCATTTAAAGTTTT
This sequence comes from Euryodendron excelsum, assembly GCA_033060915.1. Taxonomy (NCBI): domain Eukaryota; kingdom Viridiplantae; phylum Streptophyta; class Magnoliopsida; order Ericales; family Pentaphylacaceae; genus Euryodendron; species Euryodendron excelsum. Next base: position 6,069,927 of record CM065386.1, on the reverse strand, counting down.
TCCATACCTGCAAGGTCAGATCCTCCATTATTTAGGTTTGCTCAAAATTGTGGTGTGCCAAAAGCCATGGCTTCCCGCTGGTTCTTGGCCATTTCTGGCATTAATAGTGCAAGCATGTCCTAAGTATGGTGTAGAAAAAGTATATATACCTTAAATCACTGCTTCCTAGCTTGACCTAACTTCTCGGAAGCCTTCCCTTCACTGGTTTCCCAAAAACAGCAACCTTTCCCCCTTGTTCTCTCTTCCTCTCCCTCACGACTCACGACTCACGACTCTCTCTCTCTCTCTCTCTCTCTCTCTTTTCTTGGCAGCCGACCTGGAGAGTTCTCCCCTTTACTCTATTTTCTTCTTATCTCCTAGTTTTGCTTAGAGCAAATGTGAGAAGGCCATGGCCGAATGGCCTCCTATGTCTACTACAATGTAGAGCTCCTTGGACTGACAACTCATCGACCACTTGCTAACTTGCATGAGCATGCTTCATCATGTAATGACATCTTTTAATCCACGTGGTAGCTTGCATGAGGAGACATGGACACGTTCATCACCACCTGTTGGAGTCATATGAAGGAAAGACTTAAGACTTCGACAATTCATAATACATTTGTTTACTTAACCTGGAGAGAGGTTTAAAGGTTGACACATAAGATACACTTGTTAGCTTCAAGTGATGCGAGGGTCATCATTCTAACAGCTTCTCTTTCTCAATTTCTTTCTTAGCCGGCCCAATGATCACACTACCTATGTCTGCATGAACCAATTAAAGCTTGACAAATCATTCCACTCACATGGAACTCTCTAGCCGACCATACTCCTCCACCATATATATATCTACTATTTTGTATGCACTTTTAGCTTGACAAATCACTTTATCCTACTAATAAAACTCTAAAATATAATATAACTTTAAAATTATCTTAACCACCATTAATACTAACGTGTAAAATAAATGAGATAATAAGTCACACGTACACTTAAAAATAATCACCACTACAAATATTTATCTTAGTAAAACTACCATGGGTTTAGTAATAAATAATTCTAAAGTCATCACAAAATTAAATAAATAATTCTCAAGTCATCACAAAATTTCAGGGTGTTACACCATGTGCACCCCACTCATGTGCACCCCATTCGTTGCCCTTGAATACCAATTTATTTCATCATAGCCATCAATTTTTTTTTTTTTTTTTACACTTACACTTGTTACCTGCTCAACCATTAACGAAATTATGCAGGTGGCTACAATTGTACCATGTAAAAAATTAAATTTTTTTTATTTTAACTCTATCACATCAAATTGTAACACGAAGCAATAGAATCCACACTCAAAGCAAAGGGATCGTAACCAAATTTACAACCTCTCAAAACGCAAGCACATATCAACACAACTCCAGCAAACAAATGCCTTTATCTTTATTTTTACGAGTTTTAAGCTGTCATAACTTTTATTCTACATTTTGCATTTTTTATAAAATTAATATTTTTTATGCTTATTTATCATGATCCATCAAACAAGATTTGTATTGAATATAAAATTTATTTCTACAAAATTATGGCAAAATGTCACAGATGTAAAATTGTGACGAAATTAGGCGAGTTCTATTGGACCTACAAAAATAATAATTCTCATCAAGCCAAAAATTCACTTCCTAGCCCATCCAAAACAAAAAATTTAGATTCAAGGTGGCCCAAGCCAACCCATTTAACGAAAAAATATTTTAATAAAAAAGTTTATATAACAAACTAAACATAAATAATGTGTTAATTAAAGTGGTTTATTTTTTTTATTGAATAAAAACCAAGTGTACAAGAAATTCAATTATATGTGATATATTAAAATATATAAATAAATTGTATTACATATATTTCGGGCCGAACTGTGCTTTAAACACAATTTTTAGACTTGCCATTAATTAATGTTAATTTTTTTAAATTTTAGAATGTCACCAATAGGTATGGTAGCACTTTTTCCTTTTCTTCCATTTTTTTTTTTTTTTTTTGAAGTAGTTGAATGAATTTGGTTTGGTTTGATTGGAACGAGAGTACTACAGCTAAAACCAACTTCATATATGGCTAAAAGCCTTGTTCCCTCCTTTGTTGCATAGCACGGTTCATATATGGCGAACACATGTATGTCATGCCCCACTATGATTTGAGTGTTTATGGATCTATGTAGAACTCAACATGAATGTGAGTATCATAGTGACTGTCACAGTTATATGAAATAATTAATTTTTCTATGCCAATGAGTCCATGACACTTGTCTGAGTCCCAAACATTGCAAAGGGAGAGTGAAGGAAACTAATTGGCCATAAACTCTTAATAATTTAAACTACATAAAGAGTACCTTAAGCTTCAAAGCATAGTAAAGAATCTCGTACCGTACCGGCCGGTATTGGCCAGTACATACCGTATCAGCCTCAAAACAGTATAAAAAGATATTGGTACCGTACCAGTAAAAATACCGAAAAATACCTGCTGGTACCGAAAATACCGGCCAATACCGGTGGTACCGGAAATACCGATAGTACTGGTTTTGTATAATTTATTTTAAAATAATTTATTTTTATTCTTTTTTTTATGATAATTGTCAATTAAAATTTATTTTAGACATATACTAGACAATAATATATCTTTTAAGTATTTTTAAATATATATTTAGGTTAGATAACATGTTTACATTATATTAAAACTTTAATATTTTAAATATATATATATTTTTATAGTATATAATATTTATACCGATAAATCCGAGACGATACTCGGTATTGTACCGGTACCGACACGTACCGTACCAATAGCAAAAACGGTATCTTGACCGGTACGAGATTGACAACTATGCTTCAAAGCTCAAGAAAAGTTCCACATAAAGTTTTTATTTTCTTACAAAATTTACTTCAAAACCATATAAATCTTGGAAAAAAATTCCAGTGCTACAGTCGTACTTGACTTTTTCAATCCTACTAACGTCCCACTGCAACCTTTCTCCGACAAACGGGACAAGTTTGGTTTTGCTTTTGCAGCAGCCACCGGAAAATGCATTGTGAATGGTACCAGTGACTACACAAGGGAAGAACTCTGCAAGTCTCGCCGTCTTTAAAATCTTCTAAACATATGGCACATTTACTAAATTTTGATGTGCTTTCGTATTTCTTGTAAATGATTGGCATCAACAGCTGCCTTCGAAACAGTAAATCATGATCATCGACGAGTTGAAAACAGCCTTCTCCGGCTTCAAGGTCCGGCCACCCTCCGTCTTGGAGCCTCCGGTTTTCGAGCCATTGAGTACAGAATGAAGTAATGCAAGCAATTAGGAAAAGCAAAGCCGGAAGGCCGAATGTCAATGCAAAGCTTTCGAAGATACTCTGAGAATTACTTGGTGGAGTCGGAGAATCCATAGTGTGCTTATGAGGACGTATCCTAATGATCACAACCTATGTAAATATGAACCCCCCTCTCTCTCTCTCTATATATAGATATATGTATATAGAAAATTGGAAAGAATACCAATCCTAATCAATATATAGATATATGTATATATTGATATATGGAAAGAATTCCAATCCTAATCAATAGAGTTTTCCTAAGAGAAATATATGAGTGGCTATTAGGACGTACGAAATAAAAAACTGACCTAGTGTTAGATTTTTGACTTTTCAATTGTGCTAAAACAAAGTAAAAAACAAAATACACATCATCACAGCTCTTATGTATAAAATTGTCGCTGTCATATTATTTTAAAATTTTTTATATAAATTTTTTGTAAGAACAACATTTTTTTTTTTGGATAATACCGTACAATCAAAACATATATACTGAATTTGTGTATAAAATGATAAAGTATTCAAATGAGAGTCTTTTACTTCAAAATAAAACACTAATCATGATAACTTTTAATAACAGAAAAATTGTATATAATTTTGCCAGAATAACGCGAGTGACATTTTTTTTATAATTAAGAGCTATCATAATAAATTTTATTTTTAAAAAATGAGTTACTCTTATTCAATCAAATTATTTTGGTAATAAATTTTCTGATTGTATAATATTGTACTTCAAAAATGTCATTACCTCACTCTTTCGCTCTATGGTGGGTGAGAGGTCACTATGGTCACCCTTAAGAGGTCGCTATCATTGGTCGTTCTCTCTCACTCTTTTACTCAGTAAATAAAAATGTTATTATCATATCATTCTGATAGAATTTTTTATACAAATTTTTTACAAGAATAGTATCTTCCTTTGATTAAGACACCAACATCGTTACTACGCTATAAAAAAAATAAAAAAAAAATGTGCTCTACCTATGACAAAATTTCAAGGATATCGGCTCACTACTCTTTTTCACCTTTCATGATAAATTGGCTAAATCAAGAGAAAAATAATTAGCATTGAAATATAGTCTTTTATTGACCAATTAGAATTGTCTCCGAGAACCTATAATTCCTTCCAAAGATCCATTTAGACTAGGGATGGTAATAGGTCGGGCATGATGGGGATTGGGATCTCTATCCCCCCTCCACTTAAAAAATTTACCTTCATACCACCTCCATTCTCGTTTGGATGGAAGCAGAGACTTCCATCTCTGTTTCCACGGGTACAAAATTGTCTCCATTCTCGCCTTAAGCCTAAACCTAAGCTTAAGCCCAAGTCCAAGCCTAATCTTTTTTTACCATTTAATTTATTTAGAAACAGCTAATTTTCAAAGCCAAAGCATTGATTTCATGATTGAGAACTATTGGGATTACTGTCTTACCTAATACATTATTTTCTATTACATATGTTGCTATGATAAATATTAATGACAACAAATTTAGACACTTAATGTATCATTGTAGATTATATTTTGCCACTCAATGTCCAAAGAGGCAAAAACTTAAAAGAGTAAAGCTTACATAAAAAATAAAAAATAAAAAAATTACAGTGGGGAAACAGGGCGGAAAAAAACTTTTGTTTATCCCCGTCTCCATTCCCGTTTTGAATCCTGTATATCCTTTCCAAACGAGACGATTTCGATCGAATCTCTACTTTTTCTCAGTCCATTGCCATTCATAGTTTAGGCACACCGAATTAAAGTGCTGGGTCATGCTTGAGTCTAGTTGAATTACTTGCTAAATTTTTTTTTAAATGGGACTTCCATTCAAAACGAACTTTCAAGTTGTGACAAAAAAAAAAAAAAAGAGGTGTTGTACCAAGTGTTGTAGTATTACGACAATTTCAAAATTTTGAAATTTTATGATGTGTTACAGCATTATGCATTAAAACGAAAATCTTTAATTTTAATCAGAACTAGAGATTTATTTAAATTTTAGCAAGTTTCTCGTGAAATTCAACGAAGTTCAACATGTAATCAATAAAAGTTCAATATGTGGTTAACAAGTTATTAGTGCTAGACCTAGTTGAACCTTTTTTGATGGCAATATCTTGTCTCCCAACTTGTAAAATTAAAATCCGAGACCAGATTGATTTCTAAAATTAAAATCCAATAGATTTCTTTTCTCTCTACTCTCTCTCTTACCCCAACTATGTCCATATCTGTGTATATATATACATATTATGTGCGTACAATTTGCTTCTGATTTTAATTTTATTGTGTTAAACTTATCATAGTGAAAAGTCAAAAGTATTATTAGGTACATTAAATTACTAAGTCATTATTATATATTTAATTCTATACAATAATTTATATATTTAATTTTTAATGACATATATTACAATGAAAGATTACATATAAAGCCAGTCATTTTTATAAAATCAACTCAAGTAAATAACGAAATATTCCTAGTAGATACTTAAATTTCTTCAAATAATAGGTGTCTAAGTGCCTCATTTCGAAACCGCAATAGTTTAAAAAAAAATTCATAATTTTCTAAAGAACAATGCTATTTTTTTAGAAAATTTATACAAAAAACTTTATCAGAATGATATAATAGTGACATTATTGTAAACAAGAACCATCATGATGAGTATTTTATTTGAAAGTAAATGATTTTTATCCAATCACATCATTCTGATAATAAATTCTATGTAAAATTTTTTATTTGTATAGCATTACCTTTTTCCAAAAGTGGCCTCAACTCTTTAATAAGAAACAAAAATTCCACATCACTGACTTTTTAACTAATTAATAAGAGTAATGATATCGAAGTATAAAACACATACTTGAATACAAAATAATGTTGTTGTATTGGAACCTCTTATTTTAAAATAAACAACCCACTGAAATAGTATTAAATTACAGAGAATTATGCATTAAAAAAATCTATAAAAATAGAGATTTTCTCTAAACTAATGGCTAAATTTAATTCAAGAGGATGCATGCAACCTTGCTCCGACAAACCGGACAATCTGGGTTTTTCTTTCCCAGCAGCCACAGGCTAATGCATTCTGAATGGAACCAGTGACCGCACAAGGGAAGAACTCCACAGGTTTCGCCGTCTTTAAAATGGTCTAAACATATGGGACAGTCGCTGGAATTTGATGTTCTTTTATATTTTTTCTTGTTAACAATTGCTTTCAACTTCTGCGTCGGAGTTTCTTGTTTGCCCTGCCGTCGTTGAGCACTTGTTGTTTCTGTTGTTCCACGTTGATCGTCAAGACCACCTTGTCCGGCTTCGAGATCTGGGAATCCTCGGCTTTGGTGCCCCCAGTTCGGAGGCCGGAAATTGTCGCAGTGATCACCAAGGCAAGATAGAAGGCAACCAAAGAGGAAAATCAGAACCACAGGGAGACATGCCAGTGCGAGGCTTACCCCTATATCGTGATGAGGACTTGGCATTGGAGAATCCATGTTGACATGTGGGAGTTGTGTGATGTTTTTGTAAGTGTTCTAATGATTTTAACGTAAGATATCTATATATATATTTGTGTATATATGTGTGTGTGTGAATATGAAGCTAAATAGAATAGAGGCTGGTTTTGGACTCTGGTTGCCAAAGTGAAGGGATGCCAATGTAGAATAGGATTTGGTGAACTTTTCCTAGAACAAATATGAGTGTTCTTGAGGAACATATTAAGGAAACTGTTGTACTATGGAGTTTGACTTTTCAACTATGTACAAAAAAATTGAATAGGAAAGTTATATTTACGCGTGAGGGCTCAGGCGTAATATTAGATTTGTGGTAGCCTATATTGGTAAAATAGGAAATGGTCAAGAAATATGTTTGTCTAGCCATGACTAAATTTAAACAATTGTGGGTTATATGTTGGACTTCGATTAGGCGATATTCTGAAGGGCAATCAATTTTTTTTTTTTTTGGTCAATATTTGTGGATAAAAGGCAACCCCTAAATGTATTTTTTGAATTAGCTTATTTACCAATTAGGCATGTGGTATTTTTCTGTTTTTTAAAGTATCTCCATAACCCCATAAATTCAGGGGTTGATGTATCTAATAGTCAGGTAGCGCTGTACCATTTTACGGGGACCTAGTTTCCTATTTTCAACACAACAGGTGTCTATAGGCCTAATTTTGAAACCTCAAGTGAGTTCAACGCATATTTTTGAAAAATAATTCATAATCTACAAAAAGAAGATTTTGATTATTTAAACAAAATAACTTGACCGAAATAAAACCTATTGTTTTAAATGCAAACAACCTGCTAAAAACACATTATTGCATTATTTAGAGAATTACATATAAAAATTCTATAAAAGACTCTGTTTGGAACAAAAATCTCTTCCGATTCCGTTTTCATTTTTTATATTCTTGAAACCAAAAAATTTGAGAACATCTTGGTTTTTTTTTTCTCGAAAATAAAAAAAATAAGACAATCGAAAATAACATCGTTTCATATCGTTCTTATAGTTGTATGAAAACAATTTTGGAAATTCAGAAAATACATTTTTAATGGTTCTCAAAACTTGGCTGTTTTTTAAAAAAAAATTTCAAAAATAAGCTTCGAAGTCAGCTTACCAAATGCGATTTCGACAAAAATAATTTCCGGAATCAATCTATTAAATACAGTTCTGTCGAATTCAAAAAACAAAACACAAAACTAAAACTGAAACCGTAACAATTTTCCATACGAATTGCAAAACTTTCTTCAAGAGCACTTAACATTCCTCCGACAGACCGGAGAAGTTTTGTCTTTCAACAACCAGCGAATGCATTCCGAATGGAACCGGTGATTGCACAACCGAAGAACGTACTCCGCACATCTCGGCGGCTTTAAACTCTTCTATATATATGGTACAGTCGCTGAAGTTTGACGTGCTTTCGTATTTCTTTTCCAGTACTGTTGGTATCAACTGCTGCCCTCCAGTTTCTTCTTTGACCGGCGGCGACTGGAGTGGGAGAAGGTCGGCTGATCATAAAACTACGTACGCTCGGATGTTGAGTAGTGATTGTCCTTCTGGTTCTATGCTGAAGCCCGTCTTGTCCTGCTTCAAGCTCAGGGAATCCTCCGTCGGCCGTCCGGTTTGGAAACAAGCTATCGATTGCTATAATGCAAAACAAAAGGATAGCAGATAATAAAAACAGACATACAACAAGCGGACACACAAGCCAATGGTCAATCCGAAGGCTGCTGGTATAGATACAGAATGGCCTCGTGTTTGCCAAACCAAGTTGATGAAGTTGTACTTTATGTTTCTGAAAGTATATTTTAGTGTAGGAAAATGTTATTTTTTCAAAATTTATATACAAAAATTCGTAATAAAATGATGTAATAATAATAATTTTATAATTAATAAGTATCTAGGTGGACTCTTTATTTTAAAATGATAAACATACAATTCATCTACATCATTTTAATGATAAATTCTGTATGATTTTTCTGATTGTATAGCATTATCCTTTAGTGTATGTTGTCTCTCTCTCTCTCTTTCTCTCTCTCTCTCTCTATGTATATATAATATCATGTGGCTGCCAAAGTGAAGCAATGCCAATGTTGATTAGGATTTGTGAATGTATTCCTGGAGCAAATAGGAGTGCCCTATTAGGAGGAGCATATTAAGAGAGTTTAATTGTGATAGAAGATGCATGTAATATTTGTTTTAGTAGTGTCATATCAGCTCAACTTTTATATAGTATTTTCATGTATAATGGTGTAGCAATTTGTAATCTTTTTATTTCAAATTAAAACACTACTTATCCTTTTCTCTAAGAATTCCAAAAAATAAATCGGTATTCTTACAAAAAATTCTAAAAAATTAATGTGACAGTGGTATTTTTGTAATTAAACGTTTTCATGATGTGTATCTATTTTATAGTGGATGTTATATAAGTTTTCTATATGTATAACATTACCCTTTGTTTTATAGTGAATAGTTTTCATTTAACTCTATCATTTTACTGATAAGCTTGATGTAAATTTTCTGATTTTATACTAAAATCCTTTCAAAAATACTATTACCACATGGAGTTTTCCTAAAAGTTAGGAAGAATAGTATGTTTCAATTTATTTAAGGGTGGCACTTACTACTACACCCACTAGTTACTTATTAGGCAAATTTCTTGGCATGGGTCATTTTGTTAATAAAAAAATAACCTAATTAAAATAGAGATTTTATCAAAAAGATTTACTTTATAATAATATAAAAGATATAAAAGGTTAGATAAGTGATGTAAGCAGAAAACAACACAATATTGTAAACAGCTTGTTTTTGTTACCTACCAAATGGAGGCTTCTTACGTTTATCGAAAACCCTTTTTAAATTCTTACATTTATCTAAATCCTAATTTTTAAAAAAGATTTTATAAACAAAATCAGATCCATTAGTTGTACCTTTGTATTGATACTAACGTGGCAACATCTTACGGCCCAATCTTGTAGAATTGAAACCCTAGAGCCTAGACTCCACAGAGGACTCGGCAATCCTCCGGCAGACCGGACAAGCTTTATTTTTCAAAAACCACCGGAGAATGCATTGCGAATGGAACCAGTGATTGCACAACGGAAGGACTCCGCACGTCTCGCCGGCTTTAAACTCTTCTAAACATATGGCGCAGTCGCTGGAGTTTGACGTGCTTTCGTATTTCTTTTCCAGTACTGTTGGTATCAACTGCGGCGTTTCTTCTTTGACCCGCGGTTGGCCACGATCGCCGGCGACTGTGGTGTGAGAAGGTGTGCTGATAATACGCATGAAACTCGGATGACTAGTAATTGTCCGTCCGGCTTCAAGTTGAAGACCGCCTTGTCCTGCTTCAAGATCGGGGAATCGGAATCCTCCGTTCGGAAACAAACAACTATAGATTGCTATAGCGCAAAAGAAAAGGAAAGCAGATAGTAAAAGCGTAGATATTACACAGAGACACACAAGGCCAATGGTCAATCCGAAGGCTGCTGGTATAGAGAGAGGATGGCGTAGTATTGGCCAAACCATGTTGATGAAGTTGTACGGGATATGATGTTTCTGAAAGTATCCTAGTGATCGTAATGTATGTTGTCAATAATGATATGACCGCCGAAGCGAAGGAATGCCAATGTGATAAGGATTCACAAGAGTTTAATTTTTATTCAAATAGAATTTTTATAAGGAAAATATTATCCTTTTACAAAATTTATATAAAAAAATTTATTAGAATAATGTGTGACAGTAGATATAAAAGATTATAAGTTCAAAACATAAATTCTTTATTTTTTTAATGAAAAGTTCACAGACAGTCACATCGAGTGAAAAAATTCTGTGTAAAAATTATTTATTTATTTTTATAGAATAATGAAATTGTTTACGTTTCTTTATTTCAAATCACAATATCCTCCATTTTTTCTTATAGTTTCAAAAATACAGTTGCTCCATCAGAATAGTAAAGCTCTTTTGTAGGAAAATTTTGTACGAAAGGCACGTCTCTATTTTGTTTATGTGTACAGCTATAATTTATTAAAATAATGAAGTTGAATGAAAGTTATTTAATTTAAGAATAATGTTTTCATCAGAATAATGTAATTGAATCAAAATTATTTATTTTACAATAAAACGTTAATAATAATAACTCTTGATTTTAAAAATATTACTGTTACATCGTTTTAAAAATATGTTCTCTACAAAAGTTTTAGAAAAATAGCAATTTTTTTTTTAAAAACAAAAAACTCGTCATGATGACTCTTGATTACTAGAGTGACCTTGAAACATCATTTTAATGAATTTTTTGTTTTGCAAATTTTATAAAACAAAATAGCATTTAATTTGTTTATAAAAGCAACGGTACCAAAATACGACATGGCATTATAAAAAAAGTAATAAAAGATTTTAAATAAAAGCAATACTGGTTTTCTAAACATCTTATTACTTACCTTTGAGTTGCGAAAATAACAATTAGCTTGAAATTCATTAAGCTATGTAAATCCTAATTTTTTGAAAAAGATTTTACAATATTATTGAATTCTCTGAAAAATTTAATAAACAAAATCAGATCCATCAGCAATGTTAGGCCTGGTTTGGTAGCGTTTAATGTTTTTATTTTTTGTTTTTTTAAAAAAAAAAAACAAAAAATGGCGTTTGTTTAAATTTTTTTTTTTAGTTTTTTACAAAATTTGAAGAAAGGAAACTAAAAACACTAAAATGAGTGTATTTTCTCTTATTAAAACATTAGTCTAGTATTTTTGGCACAACGATAACCTATGAACGCCCATCACCAAACCACAAAAAACACACAGTAAAAACACAAAACAAAAATACATAACAAAAAATAAAAATTGACAGCGTTACCAAACGAACACTTAGACTTTAGTTGTACCTTTGTATTGATACTGACGTGGCAAGATCTTACGGCCCGATCTTGTAGACATGAAACCCTAGAGCCTAGACTCGAGAGACAACAGATTGAACATCACTGGCCAACCAAACAGCCGTAAAGGTGATGCTCTGACTGCGGAACTCTATAGTATTTTCGACCGTTCGATGTGATATATGAAAAGGAAACCGTTCAAAAGACTGAACGAATGGTTTGATTCTGCGTCCGATGGAAGTCGACGACGGCTTCTTTTACGAGGCGCTAGGTCCTCTATCCGCCTCTACCGCCGCCCCCGCCTCTCCCACCGGCCAGCGACCGTCACCGGCGACGCTTCTTCCCTCCGTGGATTCCGAACCCTACGTTGTGTTCCGCAACGAAATTTCTCTCTCAACGATTCAGTGCCCCTCGCTGGAGACAGCAGCTCCAGATTATTTCTCTCTTGACGTCAGTGCCGATGCCGAAGAAGGGACTGTTGATTTGATTTCAACTCCATCGCCGGCTGCGACTCCGGCACCGGTTCCGGAACCGGAGCGGACTCTTGAGGGCGGCTGGTTTCGGGTGAATTGTCGGTTCAGGAGCCCCATGCTTCAGCTCCATAAAGGTATATATGTTCTCCGTTTTCAATTGATCTCATTCGAATTTAAGCTGAAGGTTTTTCGTTCAACATCTTAGTTGCTCAATTATGCTTGTGTTTTGGGTCCATGGTACTTTATAAAGTTAGGTTTGTATCTGAATTTTGCGCAAGTGTTAAATCGCTGATTTTGTTGTTTGTCAGTGTCAAATGTTAACTTCAATGATTCTTGAGGGAATTGATAACCTGTGCTGCTTAGCATGGGATAGAATAATATGCATTTTAGGGAGTTGTATCGTTTTTTTTTCCTTTTTTTGGTTAAATTTTCTTAATAGAAGTTACATGAAGATGTAGTGTAGCAGATTAGGCTTCCGGAAATGCTCTAGGCCTGTGGGCATTCTTGTAGACCTCGAGTTATTTAAGCATATTTGGCATAATTGAATGTTCTGTTGTTTTAAGCAACTGTAGTGAATGCGAGGAGTTGGTAACCTCTTTCAGAGCAACTCTTGCATCAGTCGGGCCTGCTCGTCAGGCTCCAGCTGATGCATGCCATGTCATTGTGGCCCCACAACAAATGGTAGGACCATGATGATGTGGCATGCATCAGCCGGCACCTGAACACCGCGCAGCTGATGCTAGCATATCTCCCTTTTTAAGTATGTAGTAGCCATTTTTGTAATAATACATGGAAGTGTATCCTCATTGGCTGATCATGGATGTTACAGAGATACTGGATTTCTGCGACTTTCTCTCACCGACTTCAGAAGAGCAAGCAACACGAAATGCTGCAGTAGAAGGTGTCTTTGATGTTATCCGATATATATGGCCCAGCTGCAAGGTCTCTCTCTGTGCGCACGTGCACACATGCGTACACACCCCCTCGTACCCATGCACATGCACATAAAAATATATACATGTGTGCTAATTCAAAGTCTGAAATGTGACAAGTTTATATTATTACTTTTGCTTGCAGGTAGAGGTTTTTGGGTCGTTCAGGACCGGACTTTATCTCCCAACTAGTGATATTGATGTAAGTACATTGCTTCTCTAGTTGTTTTTTGAGTATTCAATTTATGCCCCTGCAGGAATCAAATGCCATACTTGTACATGGTTATTGATACTGTGTCTCTCCTTCAGTTATGAATTCACTATTGTTGTTCGGTGAAACAAGATTAGTTTGTCTTGTTAGTGTTGAAGATTAAATGCCTTGCTTCATTTATAAAGTGATCCTATTTAAAGTCATCATTACTGCATGAACATGCTTCCAATTTGACCTTCCTTTTCCCACATCGATGATTGGAGAAAATTTTCTTATTATTTGAAAGACGGAGTTGTAAAGATCTGTGTCGAAGCATAAGCATTTTGCACAATTGATTGTTGCTGACATACTTGCTTAGACAGAACTGTTAAGCTTTTGGTGATTAACATTGAAAGGCAAACTTAGTTGAAAGAAAAGAAGTGAAAAAGGTTTCCTTGTCATTTGACCAGTCTCAGATGGTTCTAAAAATAATGCTAGCACAGGATGGCTAATGCAGCTGATTCGTGTAATTTGACCAAGTGGGGCCATTTTGCTATAAGTAATATTCAAACTGTTGGTGAGATTAGTTGTATTTCTATATATAATGTATATATGTATATATTTTGTTTTTGGGGAGGAGGGGGTGTAGAACTTTTAATTTCATCAAAGTTTCATTGGGGATCTTCTGACTTAATTTTCTTTGCTGCACTTTAAAGAGCTTAGAATCTAATTTGGCCAATGTTTCTTAATATGGAGCATGTCTCTGGGCGAATCAGACAGTACTTAACACATGCTGCCTATCTTAAGATAAAATCTAAAGAATCAAGTTAACATCATTAGATGAACATGGAAGTAGAGATTAGGTTACTGCAGGCATAATTCAAACCTGTTTGCCTCCTTCATCTGAGATCATTGGGCCACAAAGTGATTGTTGGGTATGAGAAAAATTCCATTATGTTCAGTAAAGGCTATCTGAGATAGCTGTTGGTAGCTCTTGTAAGGCAGAATATCACTTCTTGGAGATTTCTGTGACCAAAGATGCATAATTTCGCCACAGAACCTTCTTTTTTCTGTTTCATGAACTCATGATGTTAGACTAACTTTAGTATGCATAGAAAATTTAACTTCTTGCTGACCTGATTTGTGATTTGTGCATGTCCAGTGAACAATGTCAATAATCTTGTTCAAACTGAATATTATCTCAAAGGCATGAATCTTAAATTCTATGGTTATTCTTATCCAGTTCTGGATTTTTTAGGTGCGAACTGTCAATGCATAAATTTGATGATTAAATCACTAAAACTGGGCACTGCAATTGCCAAACTGTAGGTTGTGATTCTGGGGTCAGATATTAAAACTCCACAACTTGGCTTGCAAGCCCTTGCTAGGGCTCTATCTCAAAGAGGCATTGCAAAGAAGATACAGGTGTGCCTCATTTGATAATTAGAAATCTACTTTGATCAACAATTATTATCTAACATGTATTTTGTTTAACTTTTCAGGTGATTGCAAAGGCACGTGTGCCGATCATCAAATTTGTAGAGAAGAGAAGTGGTGTTGCATTTGATATAAGGTTCAAGAATTCAAAATTTATCATTTTAATTTTATTCAACAAATTTCCCAATGCAGTGTTCTTGAGTGTGTTGGCATTTGTGCTGCCTTATTTACTTTACCAACTACGCTAGCCAGAACCTTCATCAAGGTAGGGGACCTATGGGCAGTGTTGGGAGTACCCCAATAATTTGGCTCATCACCTCTGAACACCTAAAAATTCCATAAAATGAAATCAAAATAAAAAGTGAAGATTTTTATGGTCAGATTTGTGATGAAGTAGATCTCATCTCGAAGCTTTTGTGGTCATTCATTCCGTAATGAATCATCTGAGATGATTCTAATGTGGCCTTCTAGACTGTCTCCAGTTTATATGATCTTTACTTTTTTTTTTCTTCTGTTTTTTCTTCTTTTTGTTCTTGAGTTGATTTGATATATGTATATATATAATAAAATCATATCAAAATATGATTTCTGTTTTTATATCTTTGTTTGTGGCCTTGTTGATTGCAGAGTTTTTATTTAACTTTTTTTTTAAATTCAATTTTGAATATAAAACTTTCTTGTCATTACATTGTCATATGCACAAAATTGCTTAGACATAAAATCATTGAAGGTTTTTTATTTTTATTCTTTATGGATAGCCAGTGAAAGGGTGAGTTTGGGTATTATAACAAATACTGTGCTTGTGATTTCTTGTATGGCATTTAGCTTAGGAAACTTTCTGCAACCTGCTAGTCTGTTTCCAAGGTTTAACTTGGCACTTTTTGCTCTATGTTCTCTTCCTAGATACAGAGTAAATATTGAGTTATTTATCTTACTGTATATTTGCTTTATTTCTTTGGTACAGTTTTGATGCGCAAAATGGACCAAAAGCTGCTGAGTTCATACAGGTTTGTTTTGTTGTCCCTCCTTGTGCTATGATCTTTTGATTATTCTCATGGTACGCATGCACGCACACACAGTGGGAAGTAACTCACACATATAGTTAAACTTTCACTTATGTTGTATATCCATGAGCTCTTTGTATATGGTTCTTGCAATTTCTATGTATGTGTTGTTCCTTTCTCAGGACGCTGTATCTAAATGGCCCCCATTACGACCATTGTGTTTGATCTTGAAAGTTTTTCTACAACAGAGAGAGTTAAATGAGGTGTGAATTATTAATATTGTTATTATTATTATTACTATAAGTAGTGAGGTGTGGATTATTTACTTTATATTGGTTAATTTTCCTATGAACCTTTCTTTCTGATTGGCCTAATTTTAGATTTCTCAATATACAGGTGTATACTGGTGGAATTGGTTCGTATGCACTTCTTTCAATGCTCATAGCAATGTTGCGGGTAATGGGATTGGAATCTGTTTTAGCATGTCAAATATTATAATCTAGGAATCAGATCATGCAAGTATAAGCAGCCTGACATGGACAGAACAAATATTGAACTTGGAAATTAATATGCACCTACTTCCTACAGCCCATTCTATGCGTTTTTGGAAGTCCCATTTTATGCATTTAATTTGAAAAGTAAAAATTTTAACCATCATTTGCCCATATTACCATTCTTTAAATTTATGTTCAAATACAATCCCAATTCCAAACCAAAAAAAAATTATTTAAGTAAGAGAAAGGGCATTTTTGTAATTTATTATCTGAAGATACTTTTTTATACTCTCTGCACAGTCAACCAAGACTTATAAAATGCAATGGAGGGAGTAATGAAAATACATATTAGTAGAATGGATGAAAATATCCAATTATTGTGTTCAATGTGGTGAAGAAGTTGACCACGTGTAGCTGTGTAGGACTCAAACCAACTGATGTATTCAAGCTCAACTTGTGTAGTTCATCTAGGATCAGTTTGTGATATAAATAAAACTAGTTTGAACACCTTTTGAAGCTCTTTAATTGCCTCAACTCAACTTGAACCTAGCTTAATAAGCTGGTAAACACTTTGAGACTATAAAAACCAAGTTGCTTATACTCGAACTTTTTTTTTTTTGTTTTGGATAAGTAACTCACACTCGACCTGTGAATCGTGATTGGCTCGTTGTGACTTGAAAGGTAAACAAGTCAAGCTCAGTTTTAAGCTTGTTAATTTTTCAAACCAAGCTTAAACAACCTATTACTCAGCTGACCAGGCTAGTTTACAGCCCTGCGGTTGTATTTGATCACGCTTAAGTTAAAGTTTAGATTAAAAAATGTCTTTTTGGATGATAAAAAATCAACTTCTCCTTTGTCTTACTTTATTTTGGTGATAAAACAATTTAATTTGTGCAGACTTCTTTGCAGGACAAATTTGATAGAATGTAGGCCCATAGATGCGTAAATTTTCGGAAATATGATAGAACTGTGAAGATTTGGTTATACGCA
Organism: Euryodendron excelsum; assembly: GCA_033060915.1. Lineage (NCBI taxonomy): Eukaryota > Viridiplantae > Streptophyta > Magnoliopsida > Ericales > Pentaphylacaceae > Euryodendron > Euryodendron excelsum. The sequence goes on along the minus strand of CM065386.1, from coordinate 6,052,740 downwards.
CTCGTATGTATATGTAATTCATGATGTATATGCATCATATATATGACAATTCATATCTTCCATTCTGAAGCTGTTGTTTTGATTAGATAATGCTTAAAGTGACATTTCCATTTATTAAATTTCGTGATTCTTTGCTTCTCTTTGTGATGCATATGATTATGCAGAGTCTCCATGAGCAGCAAGCTTCTCCAGAACATAACTTGGGAGTCCTTTTGGTATGTTTTCTGCAGTAGTTATATTTCGAATGCTCTCACTTCTCCTGGACTGATTCATATTTTCATCATATGACCTGTTAAATGAAGTTCCTGTCAAAGTGCATTTGCATTGGGATTGGCTGAGATTCATAATATTTCATATATAGGAGCTACAAGAGAGAGAGAAAGAGTGCTAAAAAGCAACCCATCTATGTTTAAATAGTAGAGCTGTAAGATGATGTACAATAGAGATTAGCTTTTTGCAGGTGATATAATGCATCCATAAATACCTAGTGCAAATGTAATATGGACCAAGGATTGCTTTTGTTCAGCATGATCATTTTGTTTTCAATTTGATTGGTTGGAAGTTTTTGTTTTAAGAAAGAAGTAAATTTATTTATTTCTACATTTTCACTTATGTGTTGCCTTTGGAAGTCAGGTTAATTTTTTCGACATTTATGGATGCAAATTGAACATCTCCAATGTTGGTGTGTCTTGCAATGGGGCAGGCACCTTCTTCCTGAAGAGTAGCAAAGGGTAAAATTTTTCATGCAAAACCAATAGCATCCTGTTTTACCTTCTGATGTTGAGTTAGATTGTCAATTAAACATAATTCGATTTTGATTGTTGTTCCTTGGTTTTGCTGCCTCTTTCAGGTTTACTGTTAAAGGACGGCCATTTCTTATTGCCATTGAGGACCCACAGGTTACTTGAGAATTTTGATATTTGCATTTTTTGCAAGAACTTTTTTGGGAAATCTTAGAACTGGAATGATTATTCTCTTAATTGTCATTATTGAATTGATTCAATCTTGAGCTGGTTTCAATGGGCTGCCTAGCTACACCCTAAAGCTTGTCTGGACTACCCAAACAGTCTTTAAGGGAGGTTGGTGTCACCTCTATGACTATTTTGTAATTCATTCGGTTTGGCAGTTTCTGCTTTGGAATTGAATGAAGAGCTAGATTTCTGTACATTGTTGCAGCTCATTGTGGTCAGAGCTGAATGAAATATAAAATAGGGATCTGGGTGAAACTTGCCCCCTTGAAGAAAATATTATACTCTTTAGATTGTTGATTGGAGATTTTTTTTTCGTGATACCAGGCACCAGAAAACGACATAGGGAAGAATTCATTTAACTATTTCCAGGTTTGATCTCCATGATTTTTTTGTTCTATCTGGGTTGCTTTCCTTAATTAAGATTTTGCTTGAATAATTTCTGCTGGTTAGGTGGGAACTTGGTATACCCGAACAATTTCTGGTCATACGATTTGTTGTAGTCTTGTAGATGTGAGGTGTACATTCAGGATGTGATCTGGAATTATTGATAGTCCAATATTTTGTTATGGAAATAAATCATAAAGAGGGTAAAAAGGGTGGCAAGTGTGAGATTTATTGTCCTTGATGGCTCTTCTAGAGGTCCTGTGATTACCAACCTGGAAGCAGTTCGTTCAAGCAAAAATTTCTTATAATCTTTTTACGTAGAAAATCAATTATTTGCAATATAGCTCTGTTGACTTCATATTAAGCTCTGACAATTCATGGGTATGGCTCCTTTTTCTAAAAACCCCAAAAAGAACATGATGACTTCTATTTGATAGTTAGTGTCTACTTCACATTAAGCTCTGATAGTTCGTGGGTATGGCTCCTTTTTTCTAACAACCCAATAGGAACATGATGACTTCTATTTGATAGTTAGTGTCTAAAAATCACAGGGGTTGAGAACTTAGGTTGGTTCTCCCCTTTTGCCCTCCCCCTGACAGGTAGTGCTTCGTATATCTAAAAATCTTGGGCATCAACTCTCGAATCTAGAAAGTCAAACTCCTAGCTTTTCATGTGGGATCATTGGATTACATCCCCTATAAAGAACTCTGACAGACCTAAAGCCAAACAAGTCATCCCATTCCATTTGAACAGGGGATTCTTCTTTTTGTTCCAGGGTGGAAGTCGAAGTGCAGTACACATGACGACAATGTCTTAATAGTGTTAAGACCTGTTTGCCTTTTTTTTTCTTTTTTTATTGTACCTCTTCAATGTTGTGCTCTGGAGGCACGTTTTGACATTGTAACTTAATGTTGGGTTGAATTTATCATTGCTTCTGTTTTTGAGCTCCTTAGCTACACCACTAGTTAATTCCACATTGCAACATAATTTCACTGAAGCTATTTGTTCATGCTCTTGCTGCTTCAGGTTAGATCAGCTTTTGCCATGGCTTTCTCGACACTGACAAATGCAAAGACCATCTTGGGCCTAGGCCCCAACAGGAGCATTCTGGGTTCAATAATAAGACCAGACCCTGTACTATTGGAACGAAAGGGAGGTTCTAATGGAGAAGTGACGTTTTCTAACTTGCTGCCTGGAGCAGGAGAGCCATTGCAGCTTGATTATGATGATCAGCAGGAGATTTATTGTAATTGGCAGTTGGCTGATGAGGAAGAACCACTTCCCAGAGGAAATGGGATTCCTGAGGATGGTAGTACACCTTCCTCTGGAAAGAAGAGGAAGGCATCCAAGGTGGAGAAGCTTGCTAAGAAGGTGAAAGAAAATGGTGAGGTGGGGAAGGTCAGGCATGATGAAAGTGGATCGAAGAAAGAGAAAAGTAGAAAGAAGAAACGCTGGAGACATTATCGAGATGGAAGTCATAGTAATGGTTACAGTCGTTATGGTGGGAGTTCGCCATGGAATCAGACCTCGTAAGTTTTCGTCTGCGCTTCATGTTCATGTCACGTAGCGAGGTTGCCCCATGTCTTCTCACCATGGTGTCCGGTCTGGCATTGCTTCCTGTAGAATTGTATTTTCTTTCATCATTGAAAATCATTGACTGATAGCTTATCTGGTCTGCAACACAACGGTGTGCTGATTGCTGCTGCCGTTTCTTAAAATTTTTTGTACGACTCGAGCTACTCGGAGCATCTTATCATCTTTGGTGAAATAGTTGGCAGCATTTTCTGTACCGATTCTTTCAAGCAGCTGGAAGTCGAATCATGCCGATAGTAGATTTTGGAACCTGGGTAGTGCAAAGTACTTGTTGCTTTGAGTTCAGTTTTGAGCTGGAAATTGTAGAGAGGTGAGAAGCTCTTATTTCCTTAGAATTTTGATGTATTGTTCACTGGCAACCAAGTGAAAATCACTGCAGCCAAGTCGTCCCTCAGCACATGGTTGTTGCTTAGTTTCTAGATTCTAGTTTCATCAAGAACAATCATCTATTGTAACGGTAACGTTATAATTTCAATTGTGTTGCATAATTATTTGACCTTTTAACGTTTTTTTTGTGCATTGGATGGTCCAGGCATCTTTGTTAGTTTCGACAAATTTTCTTATGTCATTCAGTTTTTTTTTTTTATTTTTCCAAATGGATTTGGCGTTTAGCATTGTTTGGTAACGTTTTTTGTTTTTTTTGTTTTTTTTTCTCAAGAAAACAAAAAACAGTGCTTGTTTAAGCCTCATTTGGTGGTAACGCTGTCAGTTTTTATTTTTTATTGTATATTTTTGCGGTTTATTTTTTTTGTGCGTGTTTTTGTGTTTTGGTGTCGGACATTTGTAGGTTACCGTTGTGTTTATTTTGGTGTTTTTTAATTTTTTTTAGAACTTTGTAAACAACTAAAACTAAAAAACAGTAAACAATCATTGTTTTTTAAAATCTTGAAAAAAAAACAAAAAACGTTACCAAACAAGGCTTAGGTTTTTTTGTTTTTAGTTTTTTTATAAAATGTAAAAAAAATAAAAAACATTCAAATGGATGTGTTATTTGTTTTCAAAATATTACTTTGGTACTATTGTGTCAACGGTAATTTATAAATGTCCATTACTAGATTACAAAAAACACACATAAAAAATATACAACTAAAAAAAAAAAAAACTGATAGTGTTAATAAACGGAAATACAATTGTAAGTTATGCAAATTTACTAATAAGAACTATGCAAATTTACCAGCAGTGATTTTCTGTACTTAAGAGTTATCATGATAAAAGTTATGTTTTAAAAAAAAAAGACTCTTATTCAATTATATTTTGTTGCATCCTGATGTGAGTTATCTTTTCAAGTAAACAACTTCCATTTAGTCATATTTTGTTGCACATAAACATTGTATGAACGTTTTGATTATAGAGCAGTACCTTTAATTATTTTGGTAATTCATTCTAGGAAGTAGTCAAATCTTGAATTTCTAAAGCCAAATAGATAAAGCCCGACGCTTCACAAAACATAATAATAGCTTATAACATTGACATCCGAAGTCGTGGGAGGTATAAAAATTAAGACGAGGTCATCTAAAATATCAACAAGTAAATTGCTCAATAAATTACAATGGTAGCTTACTGATTAACTTATCTTCATATTAAGTATGAGATCTCAAGTTTAATCTCTCCTCATGATCATTTCTCATGATTTATATGAACGCTCTAACTGTTTTACTCCACGAAGGCCGATATGATCGCAAATGTTTGAAGAAAAAGTATCATAAGCTTTTTCACCACCGTGAGAAATAGATGCTGTGATTGGCCTGTACAAACTCGAAGAAGTAGTAGCAGAGAGAAAAGAAAATAAAGAAGAATAAATAAATTGCTTAATTTGCGAATCCCACATCACTTGGTTTAGTGTGCATGATAGTTCTATATAAGAATTAACTTTTCGTTCCTCTGTTGCCGAGCTCGGTGACGTGGGCTTGTAACCAAGCGGGGCATTAAAGTAGTTGAATGGAATGTTGGTGCAACCCTTCTCTCAGCGTGGCTCGGTGTATTCCCTTGCCCCATATCAAACATTGTGCGCACTTTGTGTGCACCCAACCCACTACGGGTTGGCAGCAAATCCATAACCACGTCGAGGTGATGTTTGCGGGGCTGAGGTGACCATGCACTTGCCTCCTAGAGAAATGCGCCAATAAACAAAGACAACTACATTTTGCATAAATATATATTTATACACTTCACTAGTTTATTTAACTAATTCTTTTTATACGCTTTAAAACATACAAGGTTTTCTCAAAATTTTCCAAGTTGACGTGTAAAAACATTATACATATGTATAATTATATGTCCCGCACTTACTTGTTTGAATAGTTTATTTAATAAAATTTTTTTTATATTTTTAACTTAAACAATCTAAATTCAATTGTATACCTTCATATGGGCGTTCAGGTTGTACTTTCAAAAAAAAAATTTAATTAAATAGCTATATGTCACTTAAATAAGTTAACTTATAAGTAGATTAGAATAAAAAAGATAAATAACACAAACTTTTAATACAGACGTTGTAAGTTTCATTCTCACTAATGTTTTTAAGATTTAAGCAAAACTTCTGGTTTGCAAGTGATTTGAAGTATTTGGTGTTTAGTTCAAAGGGCTCTATCTTAGGAATGTATCTCATCATTAAAAAAAAAATAGGTCTGAAAATGGTATAAAGGGTTGGTATCAATATAAAATGAACACTACAAAGACAAAAATTTAAAGGAACATGAGTCCTATCAGCCTAGTGTATATTCATCTTTAGCACGTAAACAACTATATAAAAGACGAAATTAATCATTAATCGGTTTAATTAAAACTCATTTGAGATTAGTTTAAAAGATAAATAATTTAAGTTTAAATATATTTTGAAGTTTCATTAAATTTTCAAACTAAAGTTGATACCTAGTACTAGACTTATTTATAATCATAGATTTAAAGATGCAGCCAAACACACTTTAAAACACTTCAAAAATTACGAAAATGCTTTTAAACTATACACCCCTGAAATACCATTACACAAGGGTCGGCAGTGGGTTAGCCCCAAAACAGATTTTTTATTTTTTTCTCTTAGGACTTTCTAAACTGGTACAAGTTCTTGCCCAGTAGGCTCACTGTTAGGACCCCAAACCTAACTTTTGCCCAAAATTTTTTTTTTCTTTTCTTTATTTGATATGCAAAAAAATAAGAGTAAAGTGGAAGAAAAATTATTCATCTTTGTTTAAAATTGAAAAAAAACAGAAAAAAATAATAAAATATCTAGTAAAAAGAAAAATGAGAAAAAATAAATTTTTTCCTCCCTTCCAAATTAAAACTAAAAAAAAATTCCGTTCTTTTTCTTTTTCTTTTTCTTTTCTTTTTCCTTTTTACTCAAGTATCAGAGCCCATGGATCGTGCAGCCCCGGTGGTCGGTGCCGCATTCCCGCGGCACTTGGGGCTCACGCCTACGTTTACGTCAGTCGATCAGGCAAGTTTCGGAGCCGAGTCGTCGGAATCATACCGGCCCGTTTCGCTTCGTCCCGCTTCCAAGGCAAAGCTCTCGTTCAGATCCTCGAAAAGCCCTCATGATCCAGGTACGCTTAAACAAGCACTCTCCACCAAATTGCTTACCTTTACTCTGTTTTCGAATTTGAATTTGCATTTGCATTTATTCTATTTATACATCATATATTAGATATGGATTGTGCATTTTTCTGTCTTTTGTTACTAATTTTCTTCGTTTTCATTTGGTCGGTGCTGTTCATGTTTTCATGTGTCTACTTTGTCTAGTGAAAGCCCTTTGTTTGAGTGCTCTGGGTTGCCAATTGCGAGCAGTTCGACTATGACTGTATGAGACCAGAGGTGTAGAGTGTAATCAGATATTGGAAATTCAAGAGAGAGCATTGGGTCCTAAACCCTAGCTCTAATCCTAGAGCTGAGGTTTTGGAAGGAGATGAAATGGAAACGAGTTTTGTGATCAGATATTGGACTTCAACCATTGCCAAAATGATTCCAGTTTAGGAAGATTGTTGAGAGAAAGAAAGAGACAAGAGGGAGGCAAATCAGAGAAGAGCTGAGTTATGGTTGAGTTCTCATTGAGCTCAATGGTAGTTGCAAAGGAGAGTGTTGAGTGTATATGTAAAAAACTTATACTTGCTCCATGTATACTATATTGTATTGGTATATCATTGAAGATTTTGCTTCTACAGTTGCATATTACTCGTATACCATATTATCTACAATTTCACCAATATGATTATTTATTCGGTCCACAGAAGTTAAAGAGTTACATATGACCTTGCTTCTGTACAGAAATTTCACTGCTTGAGCAGTTGTAGTCTTAGCTTCTGGCAGTTTTGGTGGTATACATGTATAATCTTGTTTAGATATATGCTATGACTTGGGGTAGTAAGAGGTACCACTCAAGCTAAGATCTCATGACACAAAATTTTCAAACCATGTTGTAAGTTATTTTCTTTAGTTCGTATTGTTCTGTTTTTTAATGGAATTCAGCTAAAGTATTTCGCGGTCAAAAAGAAGAATCTACTTCAACCGATATGCCCCTATCAGTAAAGTTAGGAAGATCATGACTGATCATCTGCTGCATGGAAAAATTGATCAATTATTTACGTAATAAATACAGATCTGGGAAGGTCGATCCTGAAATTCCCATATTTGCTTCATCTTGGGATCAGGTACTAAATCAAATAATTCCTATAAAGGTTTCTTTTTCCTTTCCTTTTTATTCTCTTGTGGTGCTGTATTATATATGTTTCAATGTTGTTTATCACCCTATGGATAAATAATTCTATGTCTAATATCAGGCCAGAGCAATGATGCCAAGTTCCTCAGGATATATCCAGAGCTGCTACCAACTCCACTGCAACTAGAAGAGGATCTGGAACAGCTAAAAGTCCTTCAGAATGGGTATAAGATGAAGGTCTTAATAAAATTTCTTCCGTTCTTTAAATGGAATTCTTTTTGTTTTTCCCCACTTCCTTGCTAAACCTGACATTCTAATGCTATTATGGAGGTGTTACGACTTATTCGCACACATGGTTTCTAGTAGCATTTATAAAAGTTTACATGTGTTTTGTTGAGTTTCAAAGAAAAGTCATTGACCTCTTTCTATTACCAATTTTGGCAAAAACTTGTGCTAACCGTATCTTGATCCACTTGTGCCCTGATAACTGGTGAAAATGGCATTCATATAATTTCTGTGGTATTTCAAGTGCCTGGTCTTGCCAAGAATTTCCATTTTATTCTTTCTTCATATGTCTGCATATAACATAAGGTTCCAGTGTACTATTTGTAGTCATTGGAGCATCGATGGAACCAAAAGTACCAGTTACAAAATTGTCCATCCCTAATAGAAAGGTTATTTTGCTCATGAAATTGAATATGAGGTAAGAGGTGGACCATATGAAAAACCTCTCCATGGTGAGCATTTTGGCGATGAGTTTTCTGAATTTTTCTTTGGAAATTTCTAGGAAATGTTAGGGACACACTTGGGGATTGCTGCCTTAATTGTCCCACGAACATTGGCGACACATTGCAGTTCCGACCAAGCTTTCTGAAGCTTTTTCTAAAGGAAGTTATTAACAATGCTTTCGAGTTTCTTCAATTCTCCCACCTAAAATTTTCTGTCCTATCTGCTTTCCTAGACCTTCTTGATTGCTAGATTTTTTTTGTTAGTTATATTCAATTTCAGAATTTGCTTCCCGCTTCACATTCTCTGCATCCTATTTTCATGCCTTCTTTTGTCTCTGCCACCGGGTTTACTATCATTTGCATGTTGCATGTCAGATGGAAATGAAAAGACTCTCTGTTTTCTATGGGATTTAAAGTTCTTCAATAATCCACGTATTAATAGAATCCGCTCAGAAATTGGAGCTATTGTCACTTAATTTAATTCTTATGAAACTCTAATGCTGCTTTTTAGGTGCATCACATATAACTATTTCAAATCCTTAAAAGCTAGGGATGGCAGTGGATAAAGAAAAAGTGGAGATCCGACCGAACCCGTCCGGTTTGAGGATATGGAGGATTCAAAACAGTTATAGAGACGGAGATGAAGATTAAGATGAAAATCCATATGGGTATGGAGGTGGAGATAGACCAAGGTTTTTTCTCGTCCCTTCCCACCTTGTCCCGCCCCATTTTCCTGCCTTAACTTTTTTATATAGGCTATTTTTATATTTATTTTACACTTTTAAGTTTTTGTCTCTTTAGACATCGAATGACAAACCATAATTTACAATTTGAACTCCAATGATACATCAAGAGTTTAAATTTTTTGCCATTAATATTTATCACAGCAACATATGTAATAAAAAAATCATGTATTAAACAAGACAGTGATCTCAATAGTTCTCAATCATGAAATCTACACATGGGCTTTGAAAATCAACCGTTTCTAACAAATTAAATGGTGAAAAAAAAACTTAGGTTTGGACTTGCGCTTAGGCTCAAGGTGGGACAGGGGTGGAGGTGGGGACGGAGGCAGGAATGGAAGCGAAGATGGAAGCAACCTTGTACCTGTGGAGGCAGGGATGGTGGTGAATTTTTCAAGTGGAAGGCGGGAGGAAGATTCCAATCTCAATCCCGTTCCAGTCTATTGTTATCTCTCTTAAAACCAATGTGAAATTGTTCTCCGAAACAAAACTAACAAAATAAACACACCAAAAAAAATAAAAAAAATACACTTCTTCCAACCCTGAATGGGGGATCTACACCTGGCTCTTGATGTTTTAGACCTCTCCCATCTAGGCATCTCCACCTGTGTTTCACTAACCTTGATTATTTTTCTCTAGATTAACGTCATTTTATTTTCCGAGCTGTCTGGATTACGCCTGAAAATCAAAGAAAGAAAGATAGTTCATGTGTTTCTTGTTCTTGCAGGCGATAATGGTCGACCATGAAGTTCATGTGTTTGACACCCCAAAAGATGTTGGAAAGATAGAACGCTTTATGCGTGAAAGAAACTTGTATTAGTTAGCCCTGAGAATATAATTAAATATATACTCTCCAGAAGCATACTTTCAGTTCATTTTCACTTGGAAATCAGGGCAAATTCTTCTTCATTTGCAGCTTCTCTCCCTGGTCCTACAGTATGACTTCCTTGAAATGTAATGTATCAAAGCTGTAAACTATATATTCCTTTATTTGACTGAGTTAGAGACTTGCAGTGTCTCAACTACCCTTGATTTGGTCCACCTTTTCCTATTAACAGGCACAGTTTGAAATTCTTGATTGATGCATATGCAGATTTGTGATTGCATTATGGTTAAAGAAAGTGGCAATAGAGGTATAGTTTGAAAATTATTGATTTCTCAGTGTCCTCCAATTTAAATTACATCTAGCAAATGACATTATAACCTAATAAACTGGAGGAACTATATGATTTTTTTCATTTCAGAGGAAAAGAAAAAATAGATAAAAATAGCACAAGCTTTGAAATAAAATAGATGGCGCGTGAAGGGAGACAAAAGGCAAGTCAAGAGATTCAGGACCACCACTGCCAACCCCAATTTACGTACCAAACAAAGAAATTCTCAGTTTTGGGGAATTGTAACACAGGACAATCCTTAATGCTCTTCCTCTGTAACTCTTACCAAACCAACCAAAACCAGTAAAATTATGATCTGTATTGATGTCTGAGTTTGCGTGTGTATCCATGGAAACAAAAAAAGATGAGGTGAAAGATGAAAGGATGACAATATTCTCGTAAATTGTAAAAAGAACCAAATGATTACAAGATTCCAACTGGCTTTTCCAAAGCCTACTGCTCTGTTTTTGTGTTTGCATCAATACACTCTCGACTGTTCCAAGCTACTACTCTGTTTTTGGATTTGCATTAGTAAGATGACCAAAATTAATCAAGTAGAGGGAGTTGGCTCAGTAGTGACCAAATGAACCTCTGTCTTGAAGAGAAGAAAACAGAGCGAGTCCAGGGAGAAGTAGACAAACCCACCGGGTGAGTGAGTCACGAACGATCCGAAGCTCTTCCCCACCACGCAGTGCCACGCCGGCCCATACCACAAGTCAAACTCCTACACGCCCCACCCCAGCAAAAATCAATCAAAATCAAACCATATTATGTAGATTATATATATACATATACATAGGTATGTATTTAAGACGGAAAGGGAGGACCTTTTTGAGGGCGCGAGCGAGGAGGGTTGGGTTTGGGCGGTGGTTGCTGCTGGGGTCTGAATCGATGAGTGATCGGGTGTAACGCAGGGCACGCTCTTGCATGTTGGCCGGCATGTCGGCTGATCTCAACCGTACGTTGTGGCTGATTGCAATCGCTGCTAACTTCACTTCTTCCGTTGAGGACCTGTCACCGGCAGCAGGCGATTGCCTGTGCTGCAAGGAGGAGGATTGCACAGCTTGCTTCTCCTTCCATTCCCTCGTCCTCTCCATGCTTAACATACACAGAGAGAGAGAGATAGAGAGAGAGAGAGACTTCCTTTTGTTGATTGGAAAAGCGGCGAGAGATGGATGGCGGAGTTGGCGCAGACCGAAGAGTTGAATTAGTTGACTAGAATACAGACAGGAGAATGAAAATGCAAGTATATATAAATGCATATACATATACGTCCACAGAGACAGAGAGAGAGAGAGTAGTTGGGGAGGAGGGGAAGAAAGGTCTGAAATTTGACTGACTCTCGTGTACAGACAGAAAATTAGCGAATATTGAAGCTGATTTTGGAAGAAATGTAATCCCACGCGCTCCATGAAGGTGTTGCTTCACTAACCAATTTGTTCTGTTCTACTACTTCTCAGGTAGAAGGGGAATGTTCACCACACGCGAGATTGTAAAGCGTGGGGGTTATATGAAAATCTTCCATTCATTTTTTTTGGTACTTCGGAATAAAGAAAATCTTCCATTCAAAGATGGTCCGTAGAAGAATGCTGACACGAGAAAGGCATGGATATAGCATGTTAAGTCCTATGTGATTCTTTGTCCACACAATTCTTCCATTCATTCCAATTGAGTGGTCTCGTATATTTTTAGCAGTGCTATCTTGCAAATTTGCAAAACCACGGTATAAATGGAAATTTCTTTCATTTTATTATGGCACATCAGTAAAATTGGTCCATTATGATTTAAATGTTATGAGTTAGAATTTAGAAATACTAAAACAGTCTTTTTGCACGCACAATGAAGTTAGGTATATCTAATCTTCACAAACAAAAATACTATTCTTTCAAAAAATTTATAGAGAAAATTTCATTCGAATAATGTGACAATAGCATTTTCGCAAATAAAAGTCATAGCGATGGGTATTTTGTTTTTAAACTCATGGTTCATATTTAACCGCATAGTTACCAAAATGAGAAACGGAAGGGAGAAACAAAAGCGGGAAAAGCATCCAAAAAATATCAATAATGCTAGAGTCACTTCTACTGACCACTTCTCCGACCACTTCTCCGACCACTCCTGCTGAGTTTGCAGTTTATAAAATAAAATAAAAATTAAAAAGTTACGCTCAAACTTGTTGCTCAAACACAACAATATAGCAAGAGAGAGAGAGAGAGAGGGAGAGAGAAGTAGTCGAGTAGAACAACTTCCGACCACCATCACCACCACCCACGACCTCCGCCATCACTAGCGTACTCTCTCTCTCTCACTCTCTTTCTCTGTGCCTATTAGCCATAGCCCTAGAACTTGTTCTGATTTTACTCTGATTACAGTTAGGGCTAAACTGAAATTAGGGATTTGAAAACTTATTTACTTGATTGTTTTGATTTTGGAGAAATTGCTTAACATATGATTCGTTAATTGCTTAACATATGATTTTGGAGAAATTGCTTAACAAAAAAATATTTACAATTTTACAAAGATATAGCGGCTGATTTGTTCTAAAAATCAGTTATTCTAGTGAGTGTTCTTTTCTAATTTATCCACTTGGAAACACTATAGACCTAATTGAACATATGATGTGTCATTTTATATATGTATTCATTCCTAATCAAATTATGTAACATTCCTAATCAAATCATCTAACATATTTACCTTACTTTTACTTTTTAACCAGTAGGTGGCGTTTCCTTTGCTATCTTCATCGTCTTTGATGTCGTGCCTATTGATGGCCAAATTGATTTTGGAAAGTATTTTCTCCATCTTTTAATATTACATGGTTTTTTGGGCAATAGATGAATAAGATTTAACGAGTAGAAATTTTTAATTTTGCAGTGATGTAGAAGACGATGAGGGGAATGGAGATAGTGAATAAGAAGAAGAGGTATTGAGTAATTCTTTGACAAAAGAGTGTGAAGAGATAGATATTAATAAGGATGAAAAAGAGACAACAGAAAATTGTGAACATAGAGTTGAGATACCGATGGTGGGAATGAAATTCGACACATCAAACGAAGCTTATCTGCATTACTCAAGATATGCTAAATAAAATGGATTTGCTGTGGCTAGAAGATCATAGAAAGATGGAAACATCCCTCATCTAACTCTTCAATGCAGTCGTAGTGAAAAGGCGAGGGTGAGAACAAGCAACCCGTTAAACCACGACCACCCACAAAATGCTTAAATTTTAGACTTGATTGCTTGTTGGTTTTGTAATGACCTTTCATGAGGTAGATGAAAGAGATTTTTGCTTGAAGTTGTTCTTCTTTGATAATACACATTCTATTTTTATCTATAAAATTGTGCGACTTTACCTCTTGTTGATGATGGGTTATTCTTTTTGTTTAATGGAAATGGACATAGACTTTGTAGAATTTTGGCAAGTTTTGAAAAAATTTCAGCAAAATCTCCCCTCTTTTTGGTACTAGCCCCACGTCTCGCGTCTCAATCGGTACAACAAGAACAACAAAATGAACAACATCAGGTTATGCACAAGCCCACACCTGACATTTCTCATTCTAAATCACCATTCACAAGCCACATTCAGAGCCAAAATCCATTGCCAAGTTATCCATTCACAAAAAAAAAAAAAAAAACAAAACAAAAGGATAAACACAAATAGGCTACATTCCAGAATTCAACTTTTCTATTGTAGGACAAATTGGCTTAGGAGTTACATCTCCATTTTATTTGCTGTCACAAAAACTAATCGTTGCAATAGGTGACCAAATGCTGCTTCAGTTAGCTGAATGTTTTGCGAAAATCTCAGCTCCTCTTTCCCCTCAAAACCTACCACCGCAGGTCTTTTATTTCAGGGCTTTGATCTAATTCCTTGTACTTGTTCGTGGTTTCTAAATCTTCTTTCCAAGATCTCACTGTTCTCAGAGTCAATTGCCTATCATCTTCAAAGCTTATGGGATCCAGCCAACTGAAAAACTTGTGTCGCAGGATTTCGTTCCATGCAGTAGTGAGCTATGAAAGAGAGAGGCCCATTGATTTGCAAGCAGCAACAGACTTAATGGTGTAATTTGAGGGTAATCAAACCTATTCAAAAACATTAAAGAACTAATTTTGTTTAAAGATTCCAAAAATTTCACAGTGAAGAACAATTATTTGAGATGAAAGCTAAAGAAACAAAATTTATAGAAACTTTGTCAGCCTTGTTTGCAATAACAGCTACAAAATGATAAATGGGTTATCAAAATGCAAACACAAAAAAAGTAATTAGACCCAAAAAAAAAAGGTTATTCAGAATACTTCAGGGAACAAGAATAAGTTTCCTTCCAAAAGAAACCAACCCTTTTTTAATTAAGAGAACAAGTGAATAATTAAATAGAAAATTAATATCTCATTCCCAGCAGAACAACAGCGGAAAGCTCATTCTAGACTTAGAACCAAACATTAGATAGAATCAGTCATCCAAACACACAAAATAGTAGGAAGACCATGTTAGATTATTCTTGATTGAGCCCACATTATTTGTGGGTGTTTTCTAAATACGGGTTGGACCCAAGTCTAGATGAGACAAACATGGTAAAGCCAATAAGGTTGTGATCTATTATACATGGGCTAGTGTGCATTTATTATCAATGTGGGTTGACGGTAATTAGTGTGGGCCTAATTAGCCAATTGAGCCTTTTATGGAAGGGCCCAATGTGGCTAGAGTTTTTTATATATATATAGAGGCTAGGTCCCCTCTCTTCCCACAATCATCAGACAGTTTTCCATAAAATTTTGTCATACAGTAGGGGTACAGAGAGGAAGACCAGCCTCCAAGAAGCCTTGTTCGAGATTAATCGCCGCTCCAAAGAGATTCGTGAAACCATGGAGCAAACAGGTAAGTTTCCGCATTCAGTTTTGTTTCCTGTTAAAGTTCCTATATTCACATATGATCTAGATCAATTTTACGATCTATTTTAAAGTTTACATGTGGTATCAGAGCCTAATATATGTGGATTAGGGACTTATTGTGTGATTTGAACTTGTTAAACTCGATTATGAGTTGTTAAACCCGAATCTTGCATGATTTAATCCGAATAATAGATGACTTCTTTTCAGAAAATTAATAAGGGGCTTTTGTTCCTCTCTGAAGAACGAACGTTTTGATATAAAGATCGTAACTTAACTCTATTCGTAGAGGAAGTTATGATTTTTTAAAGTTTTGATGAAAAACTTGAAATTTCTTGTAAAATTCTTGAATATGATGTCTTTCATGCATATCTTTGTGATATATTACATATTCTTGTTACTATATGGCATACGAATCTGTTAGTATAAGTTTTGTGCAAAAAAAATCGAGTTTTGAAACCCTAGCCGCCATGGCCGAATCTAGAGTTCTTGGAAATCCTAAAATCATGCGTTTTTTCACCTTAAAATTATCATAAACATGTTTATTGATGTTTAGAAACCTTGTATGTATAGTAAAATAGTAAAAATCTTGCTCAAAATGTCGAATTTGGGGTGAAAATCGGGTTGAAAATCGATTTCCAGCGAACCGGGTCTGTTTTGCAGAAATTCGGATCGAGTTTGACCCAGCGGGTAAGGAAGATGACCCAGATGGGTCAAGGCGTGAGACATATGGAGAGTGTGGGTGTGCGAGACATATTTTGGGGTTGGTCAAAAAATGAAAAATGTTCCTCTTGGATTGAAAATTCTAAATATTATTTTTTTAGAATTTTTAGGGACTGTTTGGTATTTTTTAAGGCTAAAAAAGTGCATTTTTTGCATTTTCTCAAAAATCGTGCACAATTTTTTAAAGATTTTTTATTGGTAACATGTTTTCAACTTTTTAAACATCATGGAATATTGTACTCTCTCTGGTTTGATACATAAAATAATAATTGCTATTTAGAGTTCGTTTTTGGCTCATTTTAGGAGGTTTTTTTGCGTTTTCTTGAAAACCGTGTGTACATCTTGGGTAATTTTCTATAGATAACTTGTTTTCAACCTTCTGAATCTATTGGTAGTGTGTACTCTCCCTAGTTAGGTCCCTAAAAATTATACTCTCTCCCATAAGTCTTTTTTGGAGCCTAAAATTGTCATTTTATATTGAAAATTGCAAAATATGATTTTATTACATGGCTTAGGCAACACATATATGATCACTGGGTACTTTTAGGCATTTTGATATGCTTGGATGTGATACAGGGTACTTTTACATCAAGTAGTGTCATGACAAGAACTTTGGATTAAAATGGGTGCTACTGCCCAAAGGGGTACACTCATTAAATCTGATTTTTTTGCATATGGTATATGACTGTGTCCATTTGTGTTATTGCATACAATCGCCTGCCCAAAAGCGGTTATTGTGTGCTTTAATGACAGAGATGTGATTCAGCAGCTGAACCGAGAGTGCCTAACTTTTGAAATACATGCTGTTCAAAGGGAACTATTTTTTCAAGTGCTTGGGCAATCTCATATGGTGGCTGGCTGGGAGGGACCTCATAGCATGTTACACTCTTTGCTCAAAAGGGAGACGGCAATGATGCACCGGGGCATCCCTATTATTTATACTTGATATAATTACTGCCCTTATTCTACTGATATGTTGCCTCTTTTGTTACCATGACAGTTTCCTTTGCAATTAACAATAATAACACTACCGTTGTGCTGTCGAATGGTTTAAACTTTAAGAAGTGAAAGCAGGATATAGAGTTTGCCTTGGGTATTGTTGATCTAGATTTGGCCACCTGAACTTGCTGCAATCACTGATACTAGTTCTGTTTTCAAGAAGGAGTTATATGCAAAGTGGGACAGATCTAATCGACTCAGTCTCATAGCGATTAAGAGATCCATTCCTGAGCACCTATTGACTGGCTTGCCTGAGACTAACAATGCCAAAGTACTGTTTGAGGCTATAGGACAGAGATATCAAGTATCCAACAAGGCTGAGACTGGAGCCCTGATGAATGAACTCACGAGTTTGAGGTATGACAGCCAGAGTGGGGTAAGGGAATATGTCTTGAAACTTATTTGTCTCCAATCGAAACTTAGAGGTCTGAATGTTACTCTCCCTGATGATTTCATTGTCCATCATGCTCTTAATAGCCTTCCACCAGAGTTAGCTAGATAAAGACTGCCTATAACACTCAGAGTGAGTCTTGGACAGTGAATGACCTCATTGCCAAATGTGTCTTAGAGGAGGATAAGCTTAATAGAGAGAAATCTGAGTCTGCCTTGCTTGTTTCTCATTCTAAAGTCACTCCTTGGCAGGGTCATGGGAACCGAAAGAACCATAAGAAACCTAGTGCCAATACCCCTCATAAAGGTTAGGATTATAAAAGGCATGGTAAAGGTCCCGGTCAGACCAACAATTCTTTAGGTCCCAATGCCATAGTCAAGAAGGTCATCAAGTATTTTTTCTGTAGGAAAGAGGGCCACATAAAGAAAAATTGCTATAGGTACAAGTCCTGGTTAGAAAAGAAGAAGAAACAGGAAGGAGGTAACTCACTTGCCTTAACTTGCTTTGAATCTAATTTCG